>PVLD010007486.1:16903-91266 GCA_004027595.1 Dinomys branickii | reverse complement strand
TGAAGATACATTACATATAATATCATGTAGTTAAACAAAAATCAAATACACACAGGTTTTATTTTCTACAAACTCTTAGTAGTCAGTAGATGTACAAGCATCAAACTTACAAATGATAAATGCTATAAAACTCTCGATAATCAGCACTTACAATATACAAAGATTGAATATATAGGTTGAATATGTAAGAACAGAGACATGTAAGACCCAATTTTTTGTTAATATGTTAATTGAGTTTCTGAAGGGAAGAAGATCTAACATTTTTAGGTATAGCACAGAAAAGGTGAGAAAAAGTAGTACAGTAGAAAAATCTATTTAAGAACAAAAAGGCAGTAATAAGAGGGACAAGAAGATTGGAAACATATAAAAAAATGGAAGAATGTCAGATATCTACTCCACCATACAAGTAGCAGTGTCAAAAATAAATAAATTGGCTATCACACTAGTGGATATAAATCCAATGGAAATGTGATCAGTATCTCTAACGGGTGCCTACCTGGACAGCCATGATTATTGCACTGCCCTCACAATAGCTGTGATATAAATTAAACCAAGATGTATGTCCTTGGATGACTGGATAAAGAAAAAGTTTACATATATACAACAGAGAAAAGAACAAATTTCTGGCATTTGTGACAATATGTAAGTAACTAGGGAATATTCTGTTAAATGAAATAATTTATTTACGGAAAGTCAACTACTATTCACACTCATGAGGAAGCAAAAAAATTTGAATTCAGAGAACTAGAGATTGGAATACCGATTGTTAGAGGCTAGGAAATGGAGGGATAAAGAGGAGAGTTGGAAAACAGGTAAAAACACACTTAAGAGGAACAAGTTCTACTGCTGTACAGTAGTGTGACTATAGTTTACAAAAATTTATTACGTATTAGACAAAAACCCAAATTTGCTTCAAGTTTCTAATACAAAGAAATGATAAATGTTTACAGAGATGGAAATGGTAATCATCTTGTTTTGATCATTATGTTTTATATATATATATATATATATATATCAAATTATCACACTGCACCTCATAAATATGTACAATTATGTGTCAAATATTCCAAAAGTGAATGTATTAGACATGATATTACATTGGTAGGCAACAAAAGAAAATATAGGTAAATTGGGTGAATCAGAGTCTGTGAGAGATTTTTATTTCATGAGTAGGCAAGATCAACTGCCAGAGATTGACACTGAGGCAGTTACATAAGATGGACCTTTCTTGTTCATCTCCCTTTGTGTTTAAGAAGGGTGAAATCTCCAGGTGAAGAAATGAGACAGACTAGAAGTGCCTGTCTCTCTAATTTTCCTTGTGTTAGCTTTGGGGAGGGTTTGGTTGGTGGCCAGCACATTCCTCCCCCTTGCTCCATTTTACTGTGCCTTGCACACCAATGGACTGGGACAGTTTGCTTCAGTGTCCTCCCTTCCAATATATCACTCTTCTCCCTGGCTATGATACTCCCATTTTCCACTGCAACATGAATGCAGCCAAACAGGCAGTGTGAGGTCCCTCCCACACTCCTGCCACCTGAGTTTGATAATGTTACATTTTTTTTGAACAGAGAGGGCATCCAAATAGGTAAGATCAGGAAGAGAGGGCCCTGGCCCCCTTATTTGCATACCCTAACTTCACAGCAAAGATTACAGAAGATTCTCTGGTTTCACTACTCATCCTCACTGAAACAGGCTTACAATGTGTGACATAAGTAGCACATCCCAGGCAATACTGGGTTTTTGTCAAGGAGGGTCCCCTCCCTTGTACTATCCTCACCTGTATGTTGCAACAGAGTCCTTGTTAAAATGAAGAATCACATTATTGTTCCTTAAAAATAAAAAAAATTGTTAGAATAACATGACAGTATTTTGGTTTGGGAATTTGGAAAAGTTCTGAGACAGAAAAAGTTTCTGAGACAGAAATATTCTGTAGTGATTACTGTACCACCATAGAAATGTATTATACATTTCAATAACAATAAACTGTGCAACTCAAAATGGGTTAAAGTGATAATTTTAGACTATTTTTCCACTATAAAAAAGAAAAGGATTAAAGTCTCTAATTCAAATTTAGAGATTGACAGAATGAGAAAACTCACATGATATGCTGTCTAAAAAATCTACTACCATGCAGAGTCTACTACCATGCAAAAAGTAATAATATTGGAGGAGGAGTAAGTATACTAATATTGGAAAAATGTAAGACTAAAACTGAGACTAGAACAAAGGGACATTCTTTGATGATAAATGAATAAATACATTGAGAAGACATAAAACCTACCAATGGAATCCCAAAATATAGGACACAAAGCCAGACCAATATCCTTTAATAGGGTGTTAGTCACTTTATTGTCATTGGAACAAAAGCTACAACACCCACAACATAAAGAAATCATACTTTATTTTGGGTGACAGTTTCATTCCACAGTCTGCTGGCCTCAAGGCAGGAACAGGATGGGAGAAGGGCATTGAAGAGGAAAAACTTCAACCCATGTGTTATCATTTGTGTCAACATATTGCTCCAAAGCCTCACGTGGTCCTAGAGTTTTTCAGAGGTGGCTCAATCTAGAGTGTGTGATGGATTCACAGTGCACTTCTGGGATTAAGGGTGCTGGGGTTAAGGTTGGGTGGTTGCTGGATCAGTCCATTGACTAGATCGGCACTGCCCCAACCCCAGTAGACTGGATACAATATATGGGACAGAAAGAGGCTTGCCTTGTACTCTGCTGTTGTTTTTGCTGTCTTCCACCACCATAAACTGCTGCTTCTCTGCCATGTTCTAACTAACCTTGGAGCCAACTGAAATCTCTACAAACTGCGAGGTAAATAAACCTTTCCCCCTTTAATTTAGTGTGTTGGATATTTTGTCTCAGTAATGAGAGAAAAGTAACTAAGACATTTGGTCCCAGGAGTAGTGTCAATGCCGTGACATTACCTGGCCATGTGGCTCAAGAGCCTTTGGAACTGGCTTGTGGGAAGAAGAGTGATGAATGGTTGTGAGATGCCAGCTGAAAAAGTGGAGGTAGAAGGCCCGAATCCATACTGTATGGGAGACTCTGGCCAGAACTTTGAACACCAGAAACACAGTAAAGGCCAGGCTCAGGAGAATTCTGCTGGGAAGAAGGACTGCATTGGCTGCGGGACTCCAGACTGTGTGTTATACATTGGCATAGTTTGTCTGCATATCTCATCTCCAGAGACTTTTTCTGAGACTCAGATTAAGGGTAGCAGACTAATTAATCTTGCAGAAGAAATTTCAAGGCAATTTAATGTTGAGGCAGTGGCATAGCTACTGTTGGGGGCTTTTAGTTTGATTTATGTTGAGAATCAAAGAGCAAAGAGCCCATCAGAATGATTTAAAATACTGTGAGTTTGACAGGAAAGGAATCTCCAGTAAATCTGTGGACTGCAAAGATAGAGTAGAGGAAGTCCTCATTGCTGAGAAGGAACAGGAAAATGGCCTGAGTGCATCACAAGAAGCAGCAGAACTCCACCCTTTGCACACTCAAACTTGCAAAAATGGAAGATTTTGTTTTGATGAGAATCTTGCAGAGTACCATGATCCAGAATGGTGGCAGCATAGGGAGTTTGTTCCTTGGAATTGGATCCAGAGTGCTTGGGGATCCAGGCACTTGACCCTGGTAGCCAAGAGAAAAGGAGGCATGGCTACTCTTCCCACTGGCAGCAGACCTTGGCATCATCCACATAGGGCTGCTTTGAGGTGCATGCAGAACAGAAGAGTTGTAGGGTCAGGAAGGCTTCCACCCAGATTTGAGGAGGCCTAGAAAGCCAGGTGGTGTGCCCATGAGAGGGAAGTATGTGAAGCTCTGAGTGTGAAGCCAAAGGTAGAGTGGAAACCCCAGAAGTTTGGAGAAGCCAGGAATGTGGATTGAAGAAAATAGCAAGGACAGAGTACAGTGATCCCAAGAGAGAAACCATGGGAGTTGCAAGCAGCAGAAGTTCTGCAGGGGAAGAATCACCCAAGCTCTTTGGAGTTCACATTTTGCCACAGATTTCCTTCGGTGTTGCACGTGGAACTACAGAACTTAAATGTATATCCTGCTGGATTTTCAACCTGCTTTAATCCCATTTCTTTGTGTCCTTCTGTTTGTAACTTTTGGAATGAAAATGTCTATCTTGTGCCATTGAATGTTGGAAATATTTAACTTTCTTTTCATTTGTACAGAGATTCAAGGCTAAGATTTTTCCTTAAATTTCAGAGGTGTCTTTTGACTTGAACTTTTCAACAGTGCTGAAAATGTTAGAACTCTGGCAACTCTTTGAGATGGACTAAATGCCTTTTGCATAAAAAAGATGTGCATGAGTCTTTGGGTGGGCCAAGGATGGAATGTTGTGGTTTGTGTATATATGTTCCCCAAAACCTCATGTGGTCATAGCATGTTTTCAGAGGTGGCTCAATCTGGAGTGTGTGATTGATTCATAGTATAATGCTGGGATTAAGGGTGCTGGAATTATGGGTAGGCGATTGCTGGATAAATCCACTGATTAGATTAGCACTCCTCTAATCCCTGTAGAGTAGATACAATGTAAGGGACCAAAAGAGGCTTTTCTCACACTTTGTTGTTGCTTTTGCTGTCTTCCTCCACGATGAACTCTTGCCTCTCTACCATGTGCCAACCTGCCTCAGAGCCAACCAATTATGGACTCAAACTTCTACAGACTGTGTGCTAAATAAACCTTTCACTCCTTTCATTTAGGATGCCAGGTGGTTTTTCTCAGCAACAAGAGAAAAGTAACTAAGACACAATGGTAATAAGGAAGCTAACTCTAACACTATCCTTAAGCTAAGAGGCCATGGAGGAGTTTGGGAGAAGAATAACCCTTCCCTGTCACATGTCCAGTGACAACATCCAACCAGGCCCCACCTCCTAACAGCACATTCTTCTACTGAACTAATCAATGGATGAATACATGGATGACTCTAGGACCATTACCATCCAATCGTCTTCCACACACCTGAGAATTTTGGGAAATATTTTTGGTCTACACAATAACAATTGGTAAAGATGTAAAACTCCTAAAATAAAATTGAAGCACACTAAATCAAAGAGCAAAAGGAATTATATACTCCATGAATAAACAGGATTTATCCCTGAATGTAAAGTGATTCAATATGTAAAAATATTAATATATACCATATTAATTCAATAACAAAAAACAATCATCTTAATACATGCAGAAAACTATTTAGCAATAACAACACTAAGAAGTGCCAGTGATGCACATTATAATCTCAGGTATTCAAGAAGCTGAGAGAGAAGGTTCCCAAGTTAAAGCCAGCTTTGGCAACTAGGGTGAACCTATCTCAAAATAAAAATTTCTAGCCCTCAGTGCTAGGGTGTCCTGGGTTCAATTCTTAGTACTAAAAAAAAAAACCAAACAAAAAACCAAACAAACAAATAATTATAAAAGGAATCTTTGTCAACTTGATAAAGAGCATCATGAAATATCTATAATTCCTATTGCAATTACTAACGAAAGAGTGAAAGTTATTGCACTAACATTAGGAACAAGAAGATACCTTCTATCACTGTTTATTTTTAATATTTTGTTGGAGTTTCTAACTTGTGCACTTAGACAGGAAAAGAATGGAAGTAATCTCTTTAGAATGGAAGGAGAAATACTAACCTTATTTCCCAGTGACATTATCTAATACAGAGACAATTATAAGGAATTTAGAAAAAAAATCTATTAAAATTAACAATTGAGTTCAGCAATGCTACATGTTATAGAATCAACATGCAAAAATCAATTGTGCTTCTATAAGCTATAAATTAATAATCCAAACTGAAATTAAGAAATCAATTCCATTGGCAATAGCAACAAATAATAGAATACGAATAGATGAAATAAATCCAAGAATTGTACACTGGAAAATATAAATCACTGTTTAAAGAAATATAAAAGATAAATGAAAAAAACGGATTTCATGGTTATAGAAGACCTGGTGTTGTTAAAGGTGCTATATTCTCTGTATTAGTCAGGGCTTTCAAGAGAAAAAGAAGCAAGAGAGAAAACAGAGAGGTAGCAGAAGGCGATAAAAAAACATTTACAAAGTTATTCCTTTATTTCATGGAGTTAGCTTACATGATTGTGAGGGCTGACAAGTCCAAAATCTTCAGGGAAGGGGGGCAGCTTGGCAAGCTAACAACTCAACCAGGAATTTGGGCCGAGTCTTGAGACAGAAATTATTCTTTTCAAGGAAATCTGTTCTTACTTTTAAGGCCTATCTATATATTTCATAAGAGTGAGCCACATTGTCAAAGTAATCTTGTTTAAAGTCAACTCATAGACGTTAGCCATATCTTCAAAATACCTGTGTAGCAACACTGACACTAGTGCTTGATTAAATGTCAGTACTAACCAATCTGCCTTGTAAAACTAATAGTCACATTCTCCCGAACCATTCAACAGATTCCGTGCAATTCCTATCAAAATCCCAGATGTGTTTTGTATTAAAATTTAACAGCTTAACCTGAAATTCATTGAGAAAAGCAAAATAATAGAAAAGCCAAAACAAGAAAAAAGGTGAACAAAGCTGGAATAATCAAGATGGTGTGGTACTGTTATAAGAATAGATACAGATCAATGCAATGCCATTCAGAGTATAAAAATAAACACATCTATTGTCCACTGACTTTCGTAAAGAGTAACAGTAAAATTCAATGGGAGACAAGGATTTTTTTGACAAAAGGTTCTGGGATAACTGGATATGAAGACATACACACAAAGTAAAGTTGTATAACTTGTTCACACTGTAAGAATTAAATTATATATGAGATCATTTATGTTTACATTTAAATCTAAAAGCTAAAGTTTTAAAACTATTGGGAGAAACTAGTCATACATCTTTAAGAGTCTAAATTCGGCAAAACTTTCTTAAACAGGACACCAAATGAATGAGAAACAGAAGAAGGGTTAGACAAATTCAGGCTAAGCAAAAGTTTTTAAAAGGTTAAGTGAAATAAATCAGACACATAAGCTTAAATATCACATGGATTTTCTTATATGAGAAACCTAAAATGTAAATAAAGAGCAAAGTAAAAGATAGATAGTACAAAGTGGGGGAATAGTTCCTTCTCCGACAGAAAGAAGATCAAGAGACGATGGTAGGGGAAGGATTAGACTTGAAAAAAGGAATTAACATGTGTAATGTATGCGTACCAACTTCCCACAAAACTATAATCATTAGGTTTTCCAAGCATATGCTAAAAAATAAATTTCATAGAAAGGAAATGAAAAGGAAAGCTACAGAATTGGAGGAAATGTTTATGAATCATATATGTATATGTTAAGGAACTTTTATCCAGAATATATAAATAAGCCTTACAAGGCGTCAATAAAAAGACAATAATCCATGCAAATGTACTCAAAATATTGCAAAAATCATTTTTCCAAAGGCTACAGAAAATTATACCACGAACATATATGAAGGATTCTCAAAATCATTAATCATTTAGTATAGGAAATCATAATCACAATGAGATTACAATAAATAAATCATAAAAATAGCTAGAAAAAAGAGAATAGAACCTACTGGTGAGTATAGTGTGAAGAAACTAGAGTCCTAATACATTAAGATGAAAATCTAAATTGTTGCACTCACTTTGAAAAATATTCTGGCAATTATTCCAAAAGTAAAACAGAATTATAGTATGACACAGAAATGCCACTACTAGGTATATTCTGAAAAGAAATAAAAATACATGTTCTCCTAAAAAGTTGTATAGAAGAAATAATTCAAATGTTCTCCTAAAAAGTTGTATAGTAGAAATAACTCAAAGTAGAAATAACTCAAATGTTCACCAGCTAATTAACTGAAAAATAGTATGTTGTGTATCCATATAATAGAATATTATTCAGCTATAAAAAAGGAATGAATCTTAATGATAGGCATTCTTTCTGGAGTTAGATGGAATCTCAGTGGTGTTTTAATTTGCATCTCTCTAATAACTGGTGATGTTGAAAATTTTTTCATATATTTATTTTCCATTTGTACTTCCTCATCTGAGAAGTGTGTATTCATCTCAGATGCTCCTTTTTGGATTAGGCATTTAAATTTGAGGTGTCTGATTGTTTTCAATTGCTTGTATGTTTTAGATATAAGTCTTTGTCTGAAGGACAACTAGCTAAAATTTTATCCCATTGTGTGGGTTGTCTATTCACTGTGTTGGTGACTTCTTTTTCTGTTCACAAGCTTTTTAATAGGATGAGTTATTGATTCTTTCCTGCACAATTGAGGTATTGTTTGTGAAATCTTTGCCTACACCTGTCTTCAGGATTGCTGCCTATTTTTTCTTACAGCAGATTTACTGTTTCATTTTAATATTTAGAATTTTCATCTATTTCAATTTTAGTTTAGTGGATCGTGAGAGACAAGGGTTTAGTTTTAGTTTTCAGAATGTGGACAGTCAGTTTTTCCAGCATGATTTATTAAAGAGGTTTTGTTTCTTCCAGTGAATATGTTTGCCTTCTTTGCCAAATATAAGATGGCTGAGTATGTTTGGAGTTGTTTCTGCACCTATTAATCTGTTCCACTGATCTTCAGGTCTGTTTTATTATGGTACCATGCTGTTTTACCATGGTAGCTTTGTAGCGTAATTTCAAGTCAGGAATTGGAATGTTCTCTGCTTTGCCTTTGTTGCCCAGGATTGCTTTTGCTATTATAGGTCTCTTCTTGTTCCAAATGAATTTTAACAATGTTTTTCCTAGTTCTGTGAGGTATTCTAATAGAATTTTGGTGGTTATTGTTTTAAATCTGTATAATTTTGGGAGTATGGCCATTTTCACTATGTTGGTGCTTCCTACACAACAGCAAGGCATATCTTTCCATTTTCTGATATCTTCTTCAATCTCCTGTTTTAAAATACTGTAATTATCAACATACAGCTCTCTTGCTTCATGTGATAGATTGATTCCTAAGTATTTCATTTTGGGTATGCTATTGAGAAGGATGTGGTTTCCCTAATGTCTCTCTCAATGAGTTTGTTGTTTGTGTTCAGAAATGCTATGCATTTTGGAGTGTTGATTTTGTACCCAGCTATACTACTGAATTTGGTTATTGAATCCAGAAGTCTTCTGGTGGAGTTTGGGGATCTTCTATGTAGAGTATCATGCCTGCCAAATCAACCAATAACAAATGCTGGAGGGGCTGTGGGGGAATTGGAACTCTTCTCCACTGTTGGTGGGAGTGTCAATTGGTGCAACCACTGCGGAAAACAGTATGGAAAGTCTTCAAGAAACTAGAAATAGAGATGCCATTTGACCCAGCTGTTCCCTTCTGGGTATCTTCTTGGAAGAATTAAAACACCATACCATAAGGATATGTGTGGACTTATGTTTATAGCAGCATAGTTTGTAATAGCTAAATCTTGGAAATAACTCAAATGCCCAACTACCAAGGAAGAGATAAAAAAGATGTGTTTTTTATAGAATGGACTACTATCCAGCCATAAAGGAGGATAAACTTGAGACATTTTTAGGTTAATGGATACAATTTGAGACCATACTCATAAGTAAAATAAATCTGACACTTGGACACGCCCATGAACCAAAGGATCTCAAAGATTTGTTCTAAGTAATAGGAACATGTCAGCATATCGATGAGAGAGGAAAAAGTAGTGCCAGCTCTTTTCTGAAAAGACATTACAAATTGGTGACCATATGTAGAGGCAATCCTGCAAACAGCCAATCATCACCACCTCATTTGGAAGGGCAAGGTCTGCAGAGAAGAATGGACAGTAGGGCCAATATAAAACAAGCCACCTTGAGTTTCTTTTGCTAATGAAGATCCACAGTATCAACAAACATCCATCCTAAAAGGTTCCAGGATGCACATAGCTACTAAAAGCAGATAGCCAGATGTGCAGATGGCTGTATTTCTGATAGCAGCTCCAGGAAGAAGGCCAGGCAGAGTCATCATGTAACTGAAATGGAGGCTAAGCTAAAAAGACATGTAAATACAAAAAAGCTGTCCCACAGCTTAATTATTTTACTAAACTTAGGAATCAAATCACAGAAATCAGATACATGTTTCTACAGCTTTTAAAATTGGTGGCTTCTCAATACTCTCCTCCATCTCTATCACTAACGTTTATTCTGAAGAGCTACCTAGTACCTATTGGACAATCACTCATTATTGGTCTTTGGAACTAATAGTGACTAATAAATTATTCTTTTTCAGTGGTGAACAGCCAGAAGTAGGCATATTGTCTCCCTGGTGTGAGAAACTGAAAGGGTAAATAAGTGCTAAAATGTAGAATGCATATTGTGAAATGAGAAGAATTTGTTCAAAAGGAAAAAGGAATTAGGATGGGTGAAAGAGGAAAGGACAGCAGAGAAAAGGTAAAAGTGCAGGTCAGTTATACTATTAGTGTCTCTTAGTTTATTAAAAAGAAAGGTTTATTTTAATATTGATTGGAGAAATTTTTATGTCCATATCTTGTTCCCTGAGCAACTACCTTAAAGATAACAACATGTAATGTATTAACTATTGTTATTCCTCTATAATTTTGTTATGAGTTTTTGTTTTACCTTTTTTCATAAAATAAAAATCAAATTTAAAAAACCCCCAAATCCTCATTCTACAGTAAGGTGCTACCAGGTGTGGTGTGCACTCCTGTAATCCTAGCACTTGGAAAGCTGAGGCAGGAGGATTGCTGTGAGTTTGAGGCCAGCCCAGGCTACAAAGAGAGTTGAAGGCCAGCCTGAACTGCATAGTGAGACCCTATCTTAAAAAGGCAAAATAATAATAATAATAATAATAATAGTACAGTGAGGTGCTAAGTTTCCTATGTAGAACTTGTAAAGTGTGTGTCCCCAAGATGATATACTACCACTAATTTATTATCTATCTCTAAATAATGTAAGTAAAAACCAAGAATTATTTGAGAGGTTGAAAGGACTGAGAAAGATAGAGTTATTTCTTGTCACATAAAATCCCACAAAACCACTGCTAAAAGTGAAAAAAGAGTGATTTTCCTCTACCTCAAGCCTCTTTCAAAAATTGTTTCATGAACTTGATAGGAGTTCCCTGGGATTTGCATGATACAAGGACTGGTATTTAAGTTCTTCCTGAAAAGTTTAAATGTGAGACATTATGACAGCCCAGCTACTCTATTATTAGCATGAGGAGAAATGGCTGCATATCAAGAGTTCAGTTGTGAAGAAGATTAATGAATTTCCCATTAGTCAGATGCAGTCTCTTGAAGGGTAGTGGATGGAGTCATCATGCATAGATATTGTTATTATGAACATATGGCGATGCAAGGTAAGTGTATTAATCAGCATTCTCTTCACTGAAACGTAACACCCAACACCCACAACTGAAAGGAAGAGAAGTTTATTTGGCTCATAGTTTGCCATGGGTTCAGTACATGGTCAGCTGGCCAAAAACCAGAAACAACATGGTAGGAGGGAACGGCAGATGAAAACTTCATCCCTTCACAGCCAGGAAATAAAGTAAGTGAGAGAAGAATAAACCATTCCAGGTCACACCCCTAATTAATGGCTTTCAACTAGGCTCTGCCTCCTGACATTCAGCTATGAACCCATCAGTGGATTAATCCTCTATGCTGGAGAGGCTGCGGGGAAAAAGGAACCTTTCACTGCTGGTGGGAGTGTCGATTGGCAAAACCACTTGGGAAATCAGTTTGGACATTCTGCAAAAAACTAGAATTAGAAGTCCCACTTAACCCAGCTATTCCCTTTCTGGGTACTTTTCCAGAAGAATTAAAAATATCATACCACAGGGATATGTGTGCACCCATGTTTATAGCAGACTAACTCATCATAGCTAAATCTTGGAAACCACCCAAATTGCCATCCGCTGAGGAATGGATAGAAAAGATGTGGTATTTTACACAGTGGAATACTACTCAGCTATAAAAAAGATACGTAAATGGTTACAACTAGAGACCATATGCACCAATGAAATAAATCGGACCCACATAATATTGTCTCCCTAGTGTAAGAACATGAAAGAAAAAAAACTCAAAATGTACAATAGGTAATATGAATGGGGAAGAAATTGCACAACTGGGATGAAGAAAAAACTGTGATGAGGAAAAGAAGAAAAAGAAAGTACTAAAGCAATATATGGCACTGCTGATGTCTGGTGGTTTATTGAAAGGAACAGGTTTTTTTGTCTTTTTCAAGACAGGGTCTTGCCATGGAGTTCAGGCTGGCCTTGAGCTCACTTTGTAGCCCAGGCTGGTCTTAAACTTGCAATGATCCTCCTGCCTCAGCCTCCCGGGTGCTGGGATTACAGGCATACACCACCACACCCAGCATTTAAATGAAGAGTTCATGCTTAAATTTTTTATGTATATTTTCACCAATTTTGCATGCTTATATCTGGTAATCTGAGCAATGTATGTGAAAACAATATGCAATATAACAACCACTGGCAAATTCCTACCATCCTGTCCAATGAAACTCTGTATTGTCTTTAATATTTTTTTAAATTATTATTTTCTTATTCTCTTTCATGGTTTGATCAATCTTCCATTCTTACATCTGGTAATCTGAGCAACTTCATTGAAGATAACAATATGTAATATAATAACCACTGATAGTCCCTATCATTTGGTTTGAAACTTCATATTATTTTTAATGTCCTTGCTTTGTTTTGTTTATATTTTTCTATTGTTCATTTCTTACTATTCTCTTTAAAATAAAAATATTCTCTATGGGCACAGTACCCTCATGATCCAATCTCCTTTTAAAAATCCCACCTCTAAACTTTTAAAGTACAATTTAGATTAAAGCCTCTGGCTCCAAAACATTCATGTCTATCTCATCCAAAATGCATTTATAGCATCTCTAAAAGGTGCAAAGTTCCATCAGCTCCAGCACTGCTGTAAAGTTCAAATCCAAATTTGCCTCTGAGACTTAAAAGCAAACTTATCTGTACACCCCTGTGAAAAAAAGTTAAATATTGCCTTTTAAATGAATAAATTCACTCAAACTCTATTTATTGCAGTAATTACTACTTCGTATATGTATTGATTTTTTAATTAATATATACATTCATGTTCTATTTACCACAGTCAAAATGTAGAACTTTCTTTTTGTTATCCCATAAAGTGTCTTTGTGGCATCAAAGATGCATCATGGTCCATGACTGTCCATTTCTCTCCTACTACATTCAGTGCTAGCTCTAGGCACCTACTCTTCTGTAAGTGTAGATTAAATTCTCATTTCTCTAGTTTTCTATAAATCAGATAAAATATTGTATACCTTTTCTGTCTGATTTGATTTGATCAGCATGGTATTTTTGAGGTCCTTCCATATTGTAGCATGAATCAGTAGTTTATTCATTTTACCACTGAATAATATTCTATAGTCTTGATATGCAGATGGATATTTGTATTATTTATAGTTTGAGTATTCCTAACAAAACTGCTCTAAGCATTATGTGTAAATGTTTGTGGGAAAATGATTTTATTTGTCCTAGAGAAAAACATAAATGTGGGATTGCTGAGTAATACCAAGTATATACTTTATTTTAATAAGACATTTTAAAATTTTTTTCAAAGTGATAATACTATTTTATATCCAGTCACTAGTGTGTGAATATTCTCTGCGTTATCTTCCAACTTTTGAGGTACATTTTAATCATTGCCTGACGCATGGTAGTATCTCCTCATGGTTTTAACTGACATTTTCTTAGTGACTAATGGTGCTGAACATATTTTTATGTGCTTATTGGTCATTTACACTTCTTTTTGTGAAGTATGTCATGAAATCTTTTGCCAATTTAAATTTTTAAAAAAGTTTATTAGTTTGTGTTTATGATGCATATTAAATGTATTCATCATGGGGAATTAGAACTTATTCATATCACATCTTGATCTGCTTTACTTCAACTTCTTTCTCCTCCCCATCCTCAGGCCCCCTTCTCATCTCAGTACAGTCCAGATCCTGCTGTAGAGTTGTGAGAGACCTTTATCACAGACACAAATGCTTTGTCAGCACATCAGTACAAATATCCCATGGAAAATATAATTACTGTGTATTGCAAACATACACTAATAATATATATATAGCATTACATATAAATAGCCAGTATAGATGATTCCCACCATTTTTGATGTAACCCTCCTAGCTAACATCATAATCTTTTGCCTAGACTACATCCTTGTAACTACTAATTTTCATGCTTTTCTCCTTCCAATAAATCTATTTCTCTACTAGTACACAAATCATTAAAATTTAAGTTGGGTAATGCCAGTTTTTTCATTAAAATTAATTAATAGTTTTGCATCTCATTCAGAGTAAAAACCAAAATTCTACAAGGTCATACTCATTCACTCCCATCACTAATTCTCTGACCTCATGTCTTACTCTAGTAAGTCCCCAGTTTACTATTGAGTGCACTTCCAAGAGAAAGTTAGGAAGTCAGATTGCTTCATAAATTCAATAAAGTGAGTCTTATGCACCTTTGACCCAAATACACAATGTAAAGCATAAAAAATCCATGCATACAAGCACTGTAAATAAACAGTTTTTACTTTTATAGCTACCTTAAAGTGGTGGTATATAAGTACAACTGTAAATAAACTATTGTTACTTTTACATTTACCTTAAACACACGAGCTACTTCTACAATTTGTCCACAACTTGAATGTTTATAAGCTGGAATGTACTGTACTTTCTGTCTTGCTCATTTAGGCACAAAGGATTATGACCACATTACTATTTCTTAAAAATGTCTGACCTAAGTCTGCCTCAGATCAGTACTTTTCATGTGCTTTCTTTTCTGTTTGGAACACTGTTTATTCACAACTAGATATTTCCACACCTTACTCCCTAACTTCCTTCAAGCCTTTTGTTCAAATATCACTTTATCAGACTATTCTTCATGAATTGTCCACACTAATTACAATCACTATTTTTCTGTCATCATCACTTTATACTCTTTCCATGTTTCATTTTTTATTAACACCTATCAACATGTTGTATATTGTAGGTTTATGTAATTATTATCTTCTGCTTTGATTACATGCAATACTATTGCACTACACACTTAAAAGGAGTCATTATAGTAATATTATATTTTTAACACATATACAAACTTATGTAGTTTAAAGAATAGAAACAAAATCTCAGTACTTATGTTTTGGTAGTAATCTAAATTAAACATCTTTTTACTCAAATTGTTCTAGTAGAAAACAAACTTGTGTGGATTTTAAATTTCAAAATTCCCACTCTGGAGTCAGCAGCCTAAGAAGAACATGATGGTAGCATAGGTAAAAATATTAAAAATCAAATGATGTGTAGGGATTCAATTGAAGCTATATTAAAGGTGAAATACAATGGATTTCCTGAAAAAAATACCGAAGCAATTGAAATTATGGTGGTAATGTTCAATGAGATGGAGCAGATGGGAAATAAAATCCCCCAAATTTTATTTTGGACATATTAAGATTTAGAGGTTTATGAGGTGTGGGTTTGGATAAAATATAAGGTAGAGGTGAGAAGAAGAAATAAACACTTATAGACTCCAAAATTTGTGGATTTCCCATAAGTGGTGGAAAAATAAATAAAAGTGGATGAAAAAGAAAAGTAACAGGGTATCAGGAGGACCAAGTGATGGTGGAGTCTTAAAGGGCATGTGCAAAAGGAGGATGTAATCTCCCATTTCAAATGCTCCTGATTATCCTTAAGACTGAGAATGGACCATTGGATTTGACAAGGTAAAAGTTGTTTCAATAAAATGGAAAGAATAAAAGAATAGGTACATGAGGTGAGAAAGTGACAATAATTATACTGTATACATTTTAGGAGTTTAGTGCAAAATGATAGGGCAAATGTTAAATCAAACTTGCATCTCAGGGACAAATCATACTTGGTCATGATATATAATCTTTTTTAATGTATTGTTGAATTTAGCTTTCTAATATTTAATTGAGATACTTTGCAACTATTTTCATCAGAATTAGTGGCTTGTCATTTTCTTCTTTGTGTTATCTTTTTCAGAAACTGCCATACTGTTTTTCATAGTGCCTGCACCACTTTACAGTCTCCCAACAAATGCATATTGGTTCCAGTTTCTCCACATCTTCACCACTTATTTTCTTTCCTTTTTTCTAATTGTAGCCATTTGCTATGGTTTGAGTGTCCCTCCAAAATTCATGTTGAAACTTAATCTTCAACACAACAGTATTAGTGGTGGTTCTAAGAGGTGATTTGATCATTAGGACAGACCCCTCGTAAATAGAGTTAGTGATGTAATAAAATAGAATCCAGTGATCGCAGAATTCCCCATTGCCATTCCATTCCTTCCACAATGTAACTACACAACATTTATTTCCCCAAGGAAGAATCTTTGGTGCCATCTTGGAAGCTTATAATGAACCACCGCATGACTCTGAATCTTGGGATCCCTTGAACTTGGATTTCCCAGCCTTCAAAATTGTGAGAAATAAATTCCTATTATCCTAAATTAAAATTACTCCCTCAGTGATATTTTCTTATGGAAGCTCAAATAAGCAGACTACTCTCTAGTGACTCTACACATTCTGGGATTCACATTCTTGTGTTATCCTCTCTCCTGGGTGGATTTACTGACTCCTAAGTTTAAATGAAGCAGAAGGAATAATGTATCATTTCTGAATGGAGTTTACAAAAGCATGTAGCTCAATTTTTATCTTAATTTCTTTCTCTTTCTCTGTCTCTGTCTCTCTGTCTCTCTCTGTCTCTCTCTCTCTCTCTCACACACACACACACTGGCATTGGAAGTATTGTAATTTTTTAGGTAGTAACTATTTGAAGAAGCTCAAATGGTCTAGTGACAAAGTAAAGCCTTCTATCCAATAGCGTATAAGGAAATAAGGGTTGCGACGGACTATGTGACTGAACATAAAAGTGAATCCAGCACCAGTAAACTTAGGATTGAAACTCCAGATGATAGCTTGACAGAACTTGAGTTTGGTCCATCATCTGAGCTGTTACCAACTTCTAGAATCGACAGAAGCTATAAGATGATGCACACTATTTTCAGCTAAGTTCTGGGGAATTTGTTACCAAGCGATAGATAACTAACACGGGGATAGGGGCATAGAGACTGTGGCTATAGAGTTTAGGAGTGGCTTTTTTTTAAAGAAAGTGATAGCATGTTTGTTTTTTCTTTTTATCATAAACATAAAATGCTACAGTGGAAAAGGTGATAGAATCCTTTTATAGGTATCCAGTACAAAAGAGGAAGTGTTGGTGTTGTACATAATGATATTGATTTAGTAGATTTTGATGCACAAGAATCTGGAATTCTCTTCCAATTGTCTGTATTTTTCTCAGGAAAAGAGAGTGTCTTAGTTATTTTTTTCATTGATGAGACACAGTACCTGACAGTCACAACTCTAGGGAGGAAAGGTTCATTTTGGCTCATCATCTGTAGAGGTTTCTGCCAATAGTAAACTGGTTCTAAGGCAGTATGTCATGGTGGAGCGGCATGTCAGAAAAGAAACAACTCATGACATAGGAGCGGGAAGCACGGAGAAATCAAGGCGGAGGAAGGGCCACTCCCCCTGTGACACCTCCCGCAACCAGTCATCACCTCCCAACATCACATTTAGGAAACTTAGCAGTGGACTAATCTATTGATAACTATCATAGCCCCATGCTCCAATCACCTGCCAAAAGCCCCATCTATGAGTACATGTGGCTTTGGGGGGACATCTAGATATAAACCATGAAATGCTTCCACAGGCCCCCAAAATAATCATGCATGTCGCTTTATGCAAAGCGATTTTGACATAAGGGATGATACAGAATCTCCAAATAATGTAAAGGAAAGATTATGACTCCCAACCTGCTAGATCCCAATATACCAAGTTTGTGTTATCCAAAATTGAAGAGTTAATTCTAAGGAGCAATAGAGATTAAGAGTAGGATATACCTATTGAGGCAAAGATAGCTTTTGTCTGAGAGAAACAGAAGGGGACCCAGAAGATGGATTGTCCACAAGCCCACTTTTCAAAGGAAGTTTTATAGAGCAAAAACATGATGTGGGTATGAAATAATGAGGAAGGAATAAGGTGGGACAAAACTATGATTAACCAGTAAATTTACAAGTATAGTTCCTTAAGTAGTATTGCACCAGTGGGGAAGCAAGTCATCACAGTGTAAGTGTGCATGGAAAGAACAAGGACCTTTCCTGGAACGGAAGGGTCAGGGTCTTGCTCTCCCACCCAGGTGATTGATGCCTCTTTAGAATATCAATCATATTTATCCCTAGGGAAGTAGGTGTAGGCACTTGATCTTTGTCTTGAGGTCTGTCCTTCAACAAATGCACCTCCACTCAGTGTGTTCTCATCTTCCACACTGCCTCCTTTGAGGGCCTAGTCATATCTCGATGTCCCTAATATTTATACCTAATTTAGCTGTCTATAATCATTTAATTCACTTCTAAAAGTTGCCAAATTCTTACTAGTTCCATCATTGCTGAAAAGTCCAAGTCCACAGTCTTCTCAGATTTAAAGCAAACTCTTAGCTCTGAGCCTCTGTAAAGACAAAAAAAGAAAGTTAAACACTTCCAGCATATAATGGCAGAAAACAAACACTTCCATTTGAAAAGGTACAAATAACGGGATAGTATGGAATGGGACCAAAACAAGACTGAAATCTAGCAGATCAAACATTAAATCTCACAGTTCAGTTTCCAGCAACTGGGACAATCTGTGGGGAGATGTGCACAACTCCAAAGGGTTTCTGTGGTCCTGCCCTTATGTCACTGCTAGTGGCTGTAGCCCTCATTATTTTTCTCTTGTGCTGGATTTGTTCACTTCTTATAGCTTTCCTCATTCAGAGGCAGGAAATCAGGATGTGTCAAACTGGTTGGGGGAATGTGCATGATCTGTCAATCACAGAGTTACAAGGCACATGGTAGAACTGTTCCCAAATCCTGCACTTGGAAGCAGTCAAGAGAGTGCTATCTTCCGTTCTTGTGAGAACATGAGCAGATTTTGGATAGGACAGCCTAGATCTGACATCAGACTGAGCAGTGGGAGATACAAAAGACACCCACCATTGACCTCTTGGCAGCTGTGCTTTCTCTTTCACAGCGGTCTGCTCTCACCTTGTAGAGTGTAATTATTTTCCTACCTTTAATTGGCCCATTTTCATTCTATAGAGCATGTTTCTTTTCCTACCTTTAATAAATGTAAAACTTCACTACCATTTGTAGTTGTTATGTCTAATTCTTTGTTCAGAACAAGCACTTAGAAAGAATCTCTAGAAGGAGTTCCAGTAGTCTAGAACCTGGGAAGAAGACATTCTGTGTTTTTGGCTTCTCCAACTTCCTAAGTTCTCCAATGCACTTTTGGCTTCACTCTCACAGCTTTACACTCTGCCCTTTCAGAGGTGTACTACCTGGCCCCCTAAACCCTCTTTCTGAAAGCTGGGTGGGAGCTTCTCCAATCCCACAACTCTCACATTTTCCATGCCTCTAAAACCAGCACCACATGGGTGAAGCCAACGTCTAGGGCCAGCTACCCAATTCCTTTTGCATCTTAGAGATGATTACAGAGGACTCTGAGTGCCTAATGGTTGAGCTTGGTGAACAGAGTCCAGGGGAACAAATGCTTTGGGTTGCTGCTCTCCTTCTGGTGACCCTGAGCTCTCCTCAAAGCAAAGTCTTACACTTTTGTGACACTGAGCCTTGGAAGAGTGGAGTCCTTGTTGTTTCTGTGATGCCCTAAAGCTATCTTTTCTATTGCCCTGTTATAAAGGACAATAGAAAGGACAATTGACATCTTTTAAATGCTAATCTTTACAGCAGCCAAGCTCTCCTCTGCTCCAACTTTGTAGGATTCAACTTGACGTTCCTTGCTAGCCAAACTCGAAACTTTTTAAATCATTCTGCTTGGCTGTTTGCTCTTGATTCATAATTTAGACTGGTCTACAAATCCCAACTAGATATAAACCATAACAGAAAGAATAGCAGTACTTATGAATGAAGATAAACAGTAAAACTACATTAGTAATATATAGTTAAAAATTAATCAAAACAATATTTATACATATATATGGTACAGTATAACTTTATACATGCATACAACGTGCAATGATCAAACCAAGTAACTTACACTTCTATCTCCTCAAATATTTATCATTTCTATGTGTTAGAAATCTTCAGGGCCTTTAATCTATAGAAATATGCAATTTTTGATAACTTTTAACTTGACAGTTCATATAATTTGAGAACAATAAAACTTCTGGCAATACAAAGTAATTATGATTTTTATCAGCTATAGTAAAAAATGTTAATTTAAACTTTTAGATTTCCTTTTCCCTAAATTGCACAAAGGTCTGGTGAATATAAATTTTACCATAGCCAAACAGGATTGCTACAGAAATTCCTGGGAAGTTTTCTATGCAGCATGTAGCTATAGGACCATATACAGAGATAAATACTATCAAGAAGAATATGTATTTGAAGGTGTCATGGAAGAACTTTCGCATTTAAGAGACAAATAAGACAAAACTGAGACCGGAATTGGAAGTCTATGAACTATAGAAATCTGGGTTCTGTCACATTTGGCCAGGGTAATTTGAGCTAAGGCAGCATCAGCTGAAGAAAATCAGAACTGGAGAACAGAAACTGACTCAATTGTCAGCTAAGTATATCAAGGATCACAAAATAATGAGAGATTTAGAAATCTACAAATAACAGCAAAACAGTCTAAGAAATTCCACATATGATGGAGTTGGAATTGACATTCTAATAACCCCATCATTGGTAAATGAGAAAATAAAGCATTCCTTAATTCAAATCCACTGAGAAGTTCTCAGAGCATGATTAAAAGGAATTGAGCAGTAATTCAGTGAGTATTGTATTGCAAAAGGAAAGCTTCAATATATAATCACTTTTAATGCCCAAGTTCTAACTACCATTCCCAAAAAGTTTGCTATGAGCCTCACTTTCAGTTTTCCTAGGTTTATGGGAACAATTTCAGATATGGCCCTACATATTTGGAAGAAAATTTGAAATGGATTTAAACTCCAGAGTAATTATAACTGCACTGGGACTGAAAACAAGTTATCTTCTCTCCCAAGATAAAGAAATCAAGCCAAAAATGGATCAATATTCTAACACCAGCTCACATTTATATTGACCTTTTCCATACAGTGTACCCGGAAATCTTCGTGCTAATACATTGTGTGAAACACCTGAAGCTTAATATTTAGATAATAGTTGCCATCATTATAAAGATTGGTTTGGTTCCTTCTTTGTCACTTTTCTCATCACTGAGACACAATACCTGATGCTTGCAATTTAGAGGAGGAAAAGTTGTATTTTTGGCTCAGTTTGTTGAGGTTTCAGTGCGTAGTTAGATGGCTCCAAGGCAGGCATGGCAGATGGGCATGGCAGAGGGGAAGTAGCTTGTGATGTCATGACAGAAAGCAGAGACTGAGTGAAAAGGGGAAGAGGGAAGAAATAAACCTTTCCAGACTACACCCCAATGACCCACACCTCTTCTGTTCAGATCTCATCTCCTAATTGCATATCAGTTATAAGCATAATAGTGCAGTAATCCACTGGTGATTATCATGACCCTATGATCCAATCATTTTGCATAAGTCCCACCTATGAGTACATGAGGCTTTGGAGCACACCTAGATACAAACTGTAACATCTGGAAAAACTGGAAGTAAGAGGCATAACTGCTTTAAAGGAATAGTATATTTTTAGACCCATGGCCAAACAATTTTATTTTGCCTGTAAAGACACATGGTAGTTCATTTCATCTCTCTTCTGGCATTTATTGCATTCTGACTTGCTTTATAGTTTTGTTGGAATCGGTTGTTAAGGGAGAGCTCTTTTAAAGTATATATTCCCTTATGTTCATGTGCAATTATTAGTTATTATACCTATATTTCTGATTCTTCTTCTAGCTATATTAGGATGCAAGTGATACTTCTCTGGTTCCATGAAGGTACATCCAGTTGTGTCACTTATTGGGCAACATTTCCAAGTGAAAGCTATATGAACTAAGCTATGACCCATCACATTCTCTTCCTTGGCTTAGCAATTATGGAATCACAGAAATGGGGTTTTCCTGAGGATAAATCTCTTGATTAAGCATGACTGCAGAAGATTCCTCCCTGCCAACATGCAGTGGACCTGTAAAAATGCATTCTTTGTCACTTGAAACCTTTCACATATTGAGATATTTAAATTCTACATCATTAATTAATAAGCCTATTCAGACTAATGCATTTCATAAATCATAGTAATAAACATGGTACATCATAGATAAATTTAATCAGTAAATAACTTTCATATCTGAGGATTAGTTTGATTCTCTGAGGAATCTCTAATCTCAGTGGCATGTATTATTCTTGGTGTGGAAGCCTGTATTCTTCCATGCTTTGGAGTTTACCATTAGGAATATGACATTTACATGAAGAGGATACTAATTTTCTTTCATATTCAGCTTACCATGATATTAAATAACAACTGCAGTCAACACTGTTTTATGAGCACTGCTCTTCAACATTATAGCTATAGGATTCCAAGACATCAGATCTGTAAACTAGCACAGAGAGCCTGAACACCCTGCCTTCATTATACAGATGGTGATGAGAAAGGCCATTACAAAAATCACTAGTGACCAGAGAAGGAAAGATTAGAGGCTGAGATCAGTGATAGAAAAAGGGTTAAATGTTAACGACTGAGGTACTTACAACCTAGTTGAATAGGGAATATAGCACAGGAACATAAATAATGAATGAATTTACAACCTTAAAGAAACAGGAACCTAAAGAAGGAAGGGACTTATCTCTCTAGACAGATCGATATGGAGACATCAGTAATGTCCCTGAAGTTGCCTCATGATGCTTGGCTGAAAATATGGTGCATTTCTTAATTTAAACAAAAATCAAATTAAACCTGCCTTAACTTTTACCACTATGATTAGTACGAAATGCAATACTAGTCGTTATTTTGAGTTTACATACATCAGTTTATTTGTAGAAAATTGTTATAAGTCATATAATTTGATAACAAGGTTTTCTGGTTTTTACTCCAATGTGGCTGTTGAAAAAATATTGAAGCCATATAAAACATTCAAATATTGCCTATTCTCCTAATCATAGCCTATATTCCCTCTGAAGTATAGTTAGCCAGCAGGATATTCAGTACTCCTTTAAAACCCATGATGCTTACAGGCCAGTCTTTTACACTGCTATGTATCCCCAATAGTCACAAAGCTCATAAACTTTCCATCTCTTTAGAATTGGAAATCCAGCTCTGAAAACTTCCCCTTATTATTACTCTATGCTGCTATCTATGTGAAGCTAGAAACATTTCAAAGCAATACAAATAAAATGTTAAAATTTCCAACCACGAGTGGAAAAATTACATGAAGTGTTACACTGGATAAATACTAGAAGAAACATTCTCTAATAAATTTTATTACTTATTTTCATGCTGCTGGGGAAAATATGCAACACCTGTAATTTAAAGTATGAGAGGTTTATTTGGCTTATGTTTTCAATGGGTTCAGTCTATAATCATCTGGATCAAGGTAGATATTGCATAGTGAAGGGCATAGAAGAAGAAAGATTTTACCAGATGGTGGCCAGGCAGCAGAAAGAGCATGGAGGAGACAGGGGCAAGCCTAACCCATTCAGTCATAACCTAGTGACCTCCCGCTTCAGACCAGGTCCCATCTCTGAACACATGAGATATTAGGGACATTTCAAATAGAAGCCGTAATATAAATACAAATTTAAAGTGCCAACAAATCAAATCAAACTCGAAAATGTAAAATTCTAAACTGACACAATTTCTGAAAACTTGATTAAGCTAATTACATTAACAAAATAAAAACTATTGTTAAAAAAATTTATAACTAGGTTTAGCTGGCTGAGCTTAAGTGAAGAGAAGCTCAAAAAAAAAAAAAAGAAGAAGAGCACAGCAATACCAAAGTGCAACCCAGGGAATAATAACAATTTAGTGCCAGAAAAAAATAAAAACAATTTAAAGAAAATTTCTCTTCAACAGACCAAAGGGAGGAGCTCTTTATGCTAAAAGTGCTTAAAAACTGAGAATAGACTGAAATTTCTTTAACTTCATAATAGTTCAAAAACCATTTACTAGAGTCAGACCACTCAGTTTTTACACTGGACAGAAACCGTCTCTAAAGAATATAGTGGTGGTTGTTGTTAAAGTGGCCTTTTAAAAGGGGTTCACTCTGCTAAAAGGTATAATAGTTACCTTCCAAAAAATCTGCCACAAGCCCTTTTTGATTCGTTTGTTTGTTTTTGATTCTGGGCATTAAACCCAGGGCCTCATGTACTCTGCAAACATTCTAGTACTGAGTTGCACCCCTGCCCCAAGCAATTTTTAACAGAGAAATCATATATGCATTTCCTATAAAGTTTGAAACTAGATAATGGTATTGACTGACATCACTACTGTTTACTACAGAACATTAGTTTTGGCATAATGCTAATTTTGAAAATTCACTTTTGTTCTAACATGATTAATATATGAGAATAATTTGTTTTTATTATTTAATTTATTTTTGACTAATACATAATATTTGTGCATAATTGTGTAGTTGTACATGTCAGTGTTTTACTAGAGAAACAGATAGAGCACAAGATATGTGGATGTATAAGAATTTACAAGATTGGCTTCCAAAGGCCAAACCCCAGAGTTGGATGAGGAGGTGAGGAGGATCTGTCTGCACAGAGGAGACTGGAAGGTTTTAGTCCAGGGTGTGGAGCTCACTGCTGTGTCTGGTGCAAGTCCTTATTAGGAGGCCAATGGATCTGCAATGGAAGGCTGAAGAGTCTACTGTCCAGAAGGCTGTCAGATCTGAGGCAGAAAGCCAGAGTGTGCCTTAGAAGCCAGGAGATGATGTCCAGGATTAAGGTGAAGACTGGGGCTCTTCCAGAGAACAGAAGCAAGTTGGTCCTTCCTCATTTCCCTATGGTGGAGAACTGCTGAGCTGATTTGGTTAAATTTCTAAACTTCTCAAATTGACACAATCAACCACTACAGAAGTACAATGTAATGTTTGTTTTTGCTTTGTTTTCTTTTATTTTTGTACCTGGAATTGAATTCAGGACCTTGTGCTTACCAGGCCGGCGCTTATGCGGCTGAGCTATATCCCCAGCCACGTTGATTTATGTATGAATCGGGCAATGATCACCTCAGGAAAATCAATATACTCATTTTCTCATACTTTTGTCACTTTTAATGATGGTTATATTCCACATTCTTTCTTCTATTTTGAGATATACAATGCATTATATTGAGCATGATATGCATTTTGTGTTTTTTAATTCTTGAATTCTTCCACAAAGTACATTAGGAGAACACAGGCAATCACACCTTGCTCAACCGAGCCACGTAGTAGTATTGGAAACACATGTTAGTGTTCACATACACATATACAAACACTTCACACACACCATTTCCCTCAGTTACCACATGTGCTGTGAGCTATGCTTCTCCATATCTGGTGGTACAGCTTTCCACCTGACTTTTGGTAATCTTCCTCTTCCCACCTCACAGGAACTCACAAGCTGGAACTTCTCTACTGCCCATGCCTACAAACTTGCTTAAAAGCTTTTAGAAGGCAAAATGCCACATTTATTGAACTATGTATGTACTTCTTAACCACTTGAGGTGTGAAAATCTGCATGGTGCTTCTATTAAGTGTATATCTTTTTAATGTGTCACTGCTGAAGCTCTTCATTGTTGTAGCCCCGTTTTACCATAAGCCCTGTGGTTCTTTGTGCATGATTTTGCATAATAAGATACCTTTAAAATTGTATAGGGCCTATTAGAAAAAAATGGTGCTAGAGGATCTGCTCAATGCAGGGAGAAAAATAAAGGGAATAAAAGGTTCTAATACCACAGGAAAATAGATAAGTTTACTTTTATTTACAAGATAATGCAATAACTTACATGGAACACAGAGGAGAATCCCCAATTAAATGAAGAATTTGTAAAGATTGCCTAGCACAAATCAATATGAAAGTTGCATTCTCTAGATCAATAATAACTAAATAGAAAATAAAATAGAAATAATACACAATTTATTATAGCACACAATATTATAAATCATCTAAAACCTAATTTAACTGCAAAAGCATAGAAATTTAATGAAGAAAATGTAAATGTTTATAAAAGACTTTAAACAATACCAGAATAAGTGGGAAAATACACCATGCTGTACATATTTCTATCCAAGATAATCTATAGACTTAACCAAGTTACAACAACAACAAAAAAAGTGTTAATTTAGGAATGATTAGGCAAACACTCAAAAATTTATAGGACAAAGTAACTATTTTTAAAAAAGTAAACCAAGAAAGAATCTTGCTCTAGCAAGTTGTACAATGTTAGAAAGTTTTATCAAAAAATCAAGGATATTATTTAATAAATAAAATTTAAAAAACTGATTTAGTGTATTGAGTAAATGAAATAAGATCTGTACCTCACACAGGTGTTTAAAATGGAAATGCTAGGGTCAAATACTACACGATAAGACATAGAGTAGAGAGATGGCTGAGTTTGCATTTAAAATCACTAGAAATGGGACAGCTACCAATGTAAAGTAATGTGGGTATGTTTTCTGGAGTCACAGATTCTTACTACCTTTGGTAAACTGATTTTTCTAATCAAACCTAGGTTAAAAAATTATGGCCCAAAGTGAAGTGGATTCTTGTAGAAAGAATATGCTTCCATTATGTGAACTTGGAACTTAATATATTTTATATTATAAATATTCATTATTTGCATGAATAGCTGCCAAAATATTTTCAAGTTAGAAGTGATAAAAGGATATTCTATTAATATTTTTGGTACCTAACATTCCTGGTACTCACTCATGAAAGCCTTGTAGTACCCTCTAATTATCTAAACTGGAAATAAAGCCCTTTAGGAGGAGTGGTCCCCTCTTTGAGAATAATTGCTATAGATGTACAAGAAATTCATGCAGATGAACAAGATAAAAACAGTACCTACATAATAGCAAAATGAATAATAGTATGAAAAGGTAGAGAACAATATGAATAATAAGTCTAATAAAATGATTAAAGTTATTAGTAATTTAAAATATGTAAGGTGAAATAGTAGTATAATATGACCTTATAAGGTAACCCAAACTTTTAAACCTGGATAAATAAGATACAGTACAGAGAGGTTCTGTGAATTTTGGAATCCTTAGCTATGTTTGGTAGAAGTATAAACTGCTATGGCCATTATGAAAAGAAATTTGGAACTTTTTACTGAAAACAAGAATGTGCATTTCCAAGGTCCCAGAGATTCATTCCATTCTTGAGTATAGAACCCAGAGAAATTCAAGCACAGTCACCCAAAGATATGTAGGAGTGTGCTTATTCCAGCAGTGGGAGCAACAGCAAAGTAATGGAAGCATCAAAATGCATGAATAAAGTGAGGAATATGCAAAGAACAGAATATTACCTAGTAGTAAAATCTAATGAAATTGACTGGTACAGATCTCAGCAACCTAATATTGAGTGAAAAGAGGAAAAGAACAAAATTTATAGAATAACATTATTTTTCTGAATATCAAGCACAAAGTATCTAATTGTGGAAATAATGTTTGCAAGGCAGAGTGAAAATATCCACATAAGATAAACAAGAAGAGCTTCTTATATATTATATGATTTCCAGGATTGTGAGGAGTTATTTTTGGCAGTGCTGGGACTCAAACTCAAGACCTGCTGCATAGGAGGCAAAGAGATCTTCTACTGAGATGAGAATGATTCTAGCCATCCAGGTAAATATTTTCTGTGTAGTACAGTATACCCTGAGCGTAAAATTGATCATGTCATATTCTTTTTAACATTGCATGTAGTTCAAAATAACAGCATGAAAGGTAATTTTTTCCTTTCCCCTTATTTCCTTCTTTCTCCCTCACACTTACCACAGGGTGACCAGGGTTTCTACAGGTCTCATTTTCATTGGCGCATGTGAGTATTCAAGGACCAACACTGATTTCTGCCTTGAGGATGGAAATATAAAATATTAAATGCAGGTAATGTCTTAGGAATCATCACATCATACCGTATTATCATTAGACCATTCATGACCACAATAGTAGTAGTCATAGTACTTCCCCCAATCATACCCACTTTACTCCAAATAAATACTTAGGAAAATACTCGCAAATAGGCATACACTGATAATCTAAGAAAGGCATTTCTATGAAAGTAGCATAAAGTCATTTTGTTAATTAAATGGCAAAAAAATGGCAAATGCTATGCACTAATTCTGGTAACAGTGTAGCAGGATCAGAATTCTTACATGTAGAAAATTTTATTTCAAATTTTATGTATCTCTTGGAAAGCAATTTAAAATATCCAATAAAATATTCATACTATTTCACTAATTAATTCCACTGCTGGGAATTGTGCTTAGGAAATTATTCAAAATGTAATAAATGCTACATGGATGAAAATGTTCAGTGTGGCAATGTTTAATGTTTAAAACCACCATCCTAAATACCTAATGAAGGGAAGATGGGGGAAGAATATGTGTTGCATTTCTTCATTAATAAATTACACATTTATTAAATTGATAACTATAAGGAATGGAAAATAGCACCTGAAATATTTTGTCTTAATATCAACATGATTAAAAATGTAATAGAGAGAAAGAAGACAGAGAGAGAGAGGGAGAGAAAATTCATGGCACATTATAAAGAAAATGTACAAAATATTAATAAAATGTTCATCAAGATGGAAAGCAATTTACTGTTGCATGGAAAAACGAATGTACTTTCCAATTTGTATCTAAAATACACAAAAAATTATAGACATCTGAGTCCAAGAGAACTATACTGTTTCTGTGATCTTAATTTATAGCTTTAAAGCTAGACAACTATTTTCTGTTATCCAGAAGTCCCAACTTTGTGTTAATATAACTGTTCATAACTCTTTATAATTTCGGATGCTTGTGAGATTGTGAAGAGTTTAAAAAACAATGATAATCAAGAACATCTCCAGAGATTCTGAGTAAATTGATTTAGGGTTGAGTCTTGAACATCATGATTTTTTTTTGTGATATTTGTTTTGTTTTCAGCCTCCTGGGTGGTACTGCTTTATAGCCAGACTTGAAACCACTAATCTAAACAAATTTTCAGGTTTGTTTTTTTTTTTTTTTTCCGGTACCAGGGATCGAACTCAGGACCTTGCACTTGCCAGGCAAGTGCTTATGCCACTGAGCTATAGCCCCAGCCCCTAAACAAATTTTCAACTTCTGTTTTCTTAATAAATTTCAGCAGTTACCACACTAAAATGCATACAAGCAACATAAAACTGTAACAAAGGAGACACCTTAATTTAATGTGGTGAAATTCAAGAGAAATCAATGTAACATCTTCAAATTCAACCCTTCTGTAAAAATCCCACATACAGTAAAATCAGTTCCTTTATTGGATGTAGGCAATCAGGTTCAACAGTACCACATGGAAAACAAAAAGGCTTAAGTATACTGAAAACATGCTCGGTACAGGTCTGCACTTTCAGTATCTTCATAAAAACAGACTGCCTTAAGAGATATTCAGCATCTTGAATGAGGGCGATGAGTTCGCTCTACTTGAACTTAACAACCCACTCCGGACAGCCTCATTCTTTTCTAGTACCACTTCTAAGGTGCACTGAGGTTATAAGACAGAGACAAGGATGATGATAGGACTTGAAACCCTAAAGGATCTGGAGCAGATAATGTTAAGAAGGGGAGATGTAAGGGTGCACAATAACATTTTCCAAATATTTGCAAGACTGTCGCATGGAAAAGAAACTGTCTAGAATTATGAAAATACATTAAATAAGTTCCAGGTACTCCTAAACTTAAGCCCAAGAATGAATGGTTGAAGAAGACAGATCTGAGGTCAGCAAAAGTTGAAGTTTCTAATACATAGAACTCTTCAAAGAAGGACTGGACTAGCAAGTTATGCTGGTTCGTCCCTATAAGTCTCTTTACTCAGGAGGCTGAGGCATGAGGATTGTAAACTTTAGGCCAGCCTGCACAATTGGCAGAACCCTGTCTCAAATTTAAAAGAGAAAGCACTGGACTCCCTCAGGAGATAGCAAGACATCTATCACTGAAAGTATTTAAGAAGAAGGAAACATTTATTTTACATGATTGCTCCACTGCCAACTTAAATACCAGATGGAGGGTTCTGAGTTGTAAACATAGATGTTTTCTGATGCTTCTTCTAGTTTTAGAAAACTCTGAATTGTTACTATTCCAAATTACAACCCTCAACTTCCATTTCAGCCTTTGTGGTTTTGTATATAAAATGTGGTTTCTAAATCAGCTGAAGCAATCTGTAACTTTCATTTGTATAACTTATATAATCTCTCTCTTTTTTGTCTTTTTGAGACAGGGTCTCACTCTGCAGTTCAGGCTGGCCTTGAACTCACAACAATCCTACCTCGGCCTCCTGAGTGCTGGGATTACAGGCATGCACCACTACACCTGGCATTTGCACCATCTCTTACTAAGTTATTATTTTTTATCCAATAAGGCATTCAGAATTTACTTTTAGTCACTTTCTCTCTTCTTTGGCTGCCTTCTCATGGTATTCTACAGGGCAAATTGTATTCAACACCCTTGAAATTCATGTGTTAAGGCCCCGATCCCTAAAATGATTGTATTTAGTGATAGTTCATAAACAGTGATAAATAAGCTTAAATAGGGTCATAATGATAGAGTCCTGCTGTGAGAAGAATAGTGTTCTTGTAAAGAGACACCACATAGCTAGCTCACCATCTCTGTGCACACGCAAGAAAGAGGTCATGGGACACTTAGTGAGACAGCAGCTACCTATAACCCTGGAAGGGAGAGTTCCCCCAAAACTGACATACCGGTACAGTGAGCTCAGACTTTTACCCTCTGTGAAACTGTGAGAGGATAGATACTGGTTGTTTAAATAAACAAAATTTCACTTCGGGGTAAGAAGAACAAAATACACAAAGTAGTGACCTTTAATTATTGTCACTTTTTAGTAGGCCACTTGGGCTGTCTTTCTCAGTTTGAGATGAAGGGGACTGTTGATCTTTGTGTCGGTTTATGTCAGACAGAAGCCTATTTCCTGATAACTGCTTGTGCGTTTCTCTCCTGTAGCCATATCCCCTGCTATCTTCCTTAAAGAACCCTACTGCTCTTCAGGGTAAGTACTGATATGCTCTGGCAAGTTAGGTATCTCTGCAGCCTAAAACAAACATGGCAATCCCATTACTCTCTTGACAGGGATCTGTTTATGGGTGAGCGTGTGACCCAGTTTGGTCTAAAACATATGAGGGGAATTCTTCCAAGGGAGCAAGGAACAGAGATTCTGGAAAAGAGTTCCTTCCTTTTGATTAGCAAAAAATATAATAGGAGAAATCTCTTCTCCCCACTCTGTCATGTTTGCAAATAACACGATATAGTGTGCTGTGGCAGCTATTTTGCAATCATGAGGGAAAACCAAAATAATTGTAAAGATACGAACTCTTAAGTTTTGCCACTAAAGGAAAGCCTAGCTATAGCATACTTATCAAACCAGGTAATATATCTCTATTCTTTCAAATCACTTTTAGTTAGTTATTCTGTGCTTAGTACCTGAATATTTTATCAAATAAGAGTCCATGAAGAACTCAGATTGAACATACTGCAGAACCTATGTGACAAATACCTCTATAAGAGGTGCTTCTAAGCTTGATTGGTAATATAATTAATTAACCATGGAAGGATCTAGATTCTATCTATTGATTTCTCTATCTATCTACCTAGGTAGCTATTTCACTTAACAACCAAATTAGGGGACATGAGGATTACTCAATCAATTTGATTCAACAATCATTTGAGCCATGGTTAGTGTTAAACTGCCAGGCTTCAGCCATAAACTTGATATGTTCAATCATTAGCCAACTATTAATACATAAACATCATTTTGCAGATGAAGATTCAGAGATCCAAGTCTAAAGTCACTTGAGTAGGCGATGGCTGAGGCAGCAAGTATTAAGAACAAACCTCACTCATCTGACATCTAAATTCATATTTTTAGCAAGTCCATTATACTACCCCATGTATTGATAGTATGATAAATGGGAAGAGTGAGAGACATGCTTAATACATAAGAAAAGAATACAGGTATCACAAATTCAGTTTCACCAGCACTGAATAAGATGTATATTTTTGAATTTGAACATCAGAAAAGAAAAACTTCCCGATGGAGCCAATCTACCCGGGACAAGACTTACAATTAAGTGGAGTAAAGGCAAAGAGGATGCATGATGGCTTGCAAAACAGTCAAACTAACTTATCAATATTCATGGACTTAGTGCTCACCATTAGAAATAGCACCCAGAATATGTTATATGGCAATATGGTGATGCTAACCTTGTGTCCTAGTCTGTTTTGTGTTGCTGTAACAAAATATCTGAGACTGAGTACTTTATGAAGAAAAGAGGCGTATTTCACTCACTGTTATGGAGATCTGAGGGCATAGCACTAGCATTGGCTACCAGTGAGGGATTCATGATGGAGAGAAGAGAACATGTGCAAGAAGGCTATGCTACATAAGAGGAAGCAAGTTAGCAATCCAAGAGCATCAGGTTCATTTTATAATATCCTACTCTTAGTAGCCAGTGAAGTCTCACAAGATGCAATCTACTTCTATGACATGGGCATTAATCTTTTCTGAAGGTGTTGCTCCCAGTGAAATAATCATCTCCCCACACTAGGTCTCACTTCTTAAATGTTCCAATATCTCTCACTAGCACCACACTGGAACCAAGCTTTTAGCACATGAACATGGGGAGGGGGCATATTCAAACCATAACACCTTGCTAATGTTACCATATCCACATTATTTCATTTTTATATTAATTAAGTTCATTGTACAATTTAGATATACATAATGATCACATTCAGCATAGGGAAATTGTATCCATACATGATATGTCTTAGTTCCTCTTTTTTTCCTCAATGTTTCCTCCACTCCCCTCCACCTCTTTTTTCCTCCTTATTTATAAAGTTTTTTCCATTTATTACTTTTTCTCATTTTTTTCTTTCCCCTTCCTCCCCGCTCACTCCCCTTTCCATTTGAAGAATTCATTCCTGTTTCACAATAACCATGATATATTTTGGTTCTTGTTTACACTTTCAGTTTCTCACACTAGAGAGACAATGCAATTGCTACAAATGTGTGTCTGATTGATTTCACTTAAGAGTATGGTCTCAAGATTCATCCATTTAGCTATACATGTGTCAAGTTTATTCTTCTTTATGGCTGAGTAGTACTCCACTGTATAATAAAAAACAAACCACAACGTTTTTATCAATTCATCTGTTGTTGGTCATTTGTGCTGTTTCCAAAATTTCGTTATTACAAACTGTGCTGCTATAAACCTGGGTGCACACATATCATTGTGGGATGATGCTTTTAATTCTTTGGGAAATACACCAAGAAAGACAATATCTAGGTCAAATGTAACCTCTATACCAAGTTTTCTGAGCAATCTCCACACTGATTTCCACAGTGGTTGCACCAGTCTACACTCTCACCAACAGTGAAGAAGTATTCCTTTTTCCTCACAGACCCTCCAGCATCTGTTGTTGGCTGATTTGTTGATAATAGCCATTCTTTCTGGAGTGAGGTGAAATCTCAGCATTGTTTTAATTTTCATCTCTTGGATGATCAGCAATGATGAACATTTTTTTCATGTATTTATTTGCCATTTTTATTTCTTATGAAAGTATTCATTTCAGATGAATAGATTGTTTGGGGTTGGATCTTTATATTTGGGGGATCTGATTCTTTTCCAATGCTTTATATGTTCTAGATATTAGTTCTTTGTCTGAAGAACAATTGGTTAAGCTTGTTTTCCATTCTGTGGGTTGTCTTTTCATTCTGTTGGTAGTTTCTTTTGCTATAAAAAAGCCTTTTCATAAGATGAGATCCCAGTTGTTGATTCTTTGTAGTATTTCTCATGTGGTGGGGTTTTTTTTCATGAAGGATTTGCCTACACCTATGTCTTAAAGTATTCTCTCTATTCTTTCCTTCATCAGATGTAATGTTTTTGATGTTAATATTTATATATTTGGTCCATGTTGATTTTACATTAGTATGCAATGTGAGACATGGTTCTAGTTTTAGTCTTCAACATATGGAATACTAGTTTTTCCAGCACCATTTATCGAGGAGGCTATCTTTCTTCCAGTGAACGTGTTTTGCCCCTTTGCCAAAGATAAGGTGGCTGAATATACTTGAAATTATCTCTGTATCTTCTGATTTGTTCCACTGACCCTCAAGATTTTGTTTTTTCCCTAGTACTATGCTGTTTTAATAAACATAGCTTTATAGTGTAGTTCAAAGTCAAGGATTGTGCACACCTATAATCCCAGCACTCAGGAGGGTGATACAGGAGGATCACTGTCAATTTGAGATCAGCCTGGGCTACAAAGTGAACTCAAAGCCAGCCTGAACTACACAATCAGATCCTGTCTCAAAAAGACAAAAACAAAACAAAACAAGTCATGGACTGGGATGCCTCCTGCGTTGCCTTTGTGTCCTAGACTTGTTTATGCTATTCTAGGACTCTAATGGTTACAAATGAATTTTATGAGTGTTTTCTCCAGTTCTATGAGGTATGCTAGTGGTATTTTTACTGGGATTGCAATAAAACTCAATAACAATTTTGGAAGTATGGGCATTTTCACTATGTTGATTCTTCCTACTGAAGAGCAAGGATTATCTTTTCATTTTTCTATATCCTGTTCGCTGGCCCTTTTCAGAGCACTATAGTTTTCAAAATAGAGATCTTTTATTCTTTTCTAAGATTGATTCCTAAGTACTTCATTTTTTTCAGTGTTTTTATGAAAGGCATGGTTTCCCTAATTTCTGTCTCAGTTAGTTTGCTGTTTGTGTACAAGAATGCTGTTGATTTTTAAGTGTTGACTTTGTGTCCAGCAATCCTACCGAATCTGGTTATGAAATCTAGAAAGCTTCTGGTGGAGTTTTTTGGGTCTTCTATGTAGAGTATCATGTCATCTGCAAATAAAGGTAATTTAACTTCTTCCTTTCCTATCCTTATTCCTTTTATTTCTCTCTCTTTTCTAATTGCTCTGGGTAGTGTTTCCAGAACTGTATTGAATAGGAGTTGTAATGGTGGACATCCTTTTCTCATGTATGATTTTAGAGTGAAAACCTTTAGTTTTTGACTGCTCGGTAAGATGCTGGCTGTTGGCTTGTTATAGATAGCTTTTATCATATTGAGATAAAGACCATTTATTCTAATGTTCTATAGGATTTTTATCATGAATGGGATTTGGTCTTTGTCAAACCCTACTTCTGCTTCTATTGAGAGGATCATGTGATTTTTGTTATTGGCTCTGCTAATATGATGTATTACCTTTATTGATTTGTGTATGTTGAACCATCCTTGCATCCCTGGGATGAATCCTATTTGGTTGTGGTATATAATGCTCTTTATGATTTACTGCATTCTGTTTGCCAGCGTTTTATTAAGGATTTTTACCCTAATGTTCATTAGAGGGATTGGCCTGTAGTTCTCTTTTTTGATTGAGACTTGCTCTGATTTGGGTATCAGGGTAATACTGGCTTCTAGGAATGACTTTGGGAGTATTGTTTCCCTTTCAATTTCATTAAAGAGTTCACAAGTAATGGCATTAGATCTTCTCTAAATTTTTGTAAAATTCAACAGTGAATCCATTGGGACCTGGACTTTTCTTTCTTTGTAAGTTTTTAATTGTATTTTCAGTTTTATTGACTGATATTGAGTGATGTAGAATTTTTATACCTTCTTTATTCAGTTTTGGTAATTCACATGTGTCTGGGAATCTGTCTATCTCTTCTGAGTTTTGTGTCTTTGATCTTCTGGTTTTCCACAGTATTAATTGTGACTTCAGCCTTTTTATTCCTAGTTGCATTTATTTGAGTTTTTCTTTCCTTTTCTTAATAAAGTTGGCTAATGGTTGGTCAATTTTATTTAATCTTTCAAAGAACCAACTCTGTGATTTATTTATTTTTGTATTGTTGTCTTAGTCTCAGTTGCATTAATTTATGCTCTGATATTTATGATCTTCCCCCCTCTTATGAACTTTGGGCTTGAGTTGCTCTCTTTTTCCAGAAGTTTGACGTTCAACATTAGGTTGTTTATTTGAGATCATTCTGTTTTCCTGATGTGAGAATTCACTGCTATTAATTTCCTTTTGAGGACTGCTTTCAGTGCACCTCCTAAGTTCCAGTATGCTGTATTGGAATTATCATTTAATTGTAGGTACTGTTTAATTTCTTCTTCAATTTCATCTGTGACCCATTGGTTGTTCAGAAGGGTGTTATTTGATTTCCATATGTTTATGGAGTTTTTGTGGTTTCTTTTGCCATTGATTTCTAATTTCCTTGCACTGTGGTCTGATCATACATGGGGAATAATTTCATTTCTTTTGCACTTACTTATACATGTTCTATGGGCTAGTATGTAGTCTATTTTGCAGAAAATTCCACATACTACTGTACAGAATTTGTATGCTGATATTGTAGGGTGAAACACTCTATAGACATGTACCATCTACATTTACACACAGATTTGGTTCAGTTCTAATATTTCTTTGTTCTAATATTTCTTTGTTGATTTTTTTTGTCTAGTTGACCAATTTTTGACAATGGGGTATTCGGGTCCCACATTAGAATTGTGTTAGTGGTTATTGGACTTTTTATGTCTGTTAATATTTGTTTTATATATTTAGGTGCTCCTGTATTTGATGCATATATATTTATGATTCTTTCTTCTTCTTGTCTTCTGTTAACAAGTATGTAGTGCCCTTCATCTCTTTTGATCAGTCATGGCTTGAAATTCACATTGTCTGCAAATAGTATAGACATCCCTGATTTTTCCTAGGTTCCTGTCACATGCAGTATCGTTTTCCATCATTTGACTTTCAGTCTATGAATTTCTTTTTGAGTTAAATATGTTTCTTAAGTGCAGTTTATTGTTAGATTTGATTTGTGATCTATAATGCCAGTCTATTTCTTTTGATTGTGAATTAAGACTACTTACATTGATGCTTATAACCTATGTATATTGGCTTGCTGTTGTCATTATTTTCCTTCTAATTTTTCCCTCTCTTCCTCTCTGTTAATTGCTTGCCCTATCTAGTGGCTTCGTTCTCTTGGTATGTTTCAAATTACAGTGTTTATTGCCTATTTCTGGAATATCTTTCAAAACCCTTTGTAGAAGTGGTTTGCTTGCCTTGAATTTCTTCAATTGTTATTTGTCATGTAAATATTTTAGTCCTCTAATTCTGAGAGATAATTTGGCAGGATACATCAATTTCGGTTGGAAATTGTTTTCTTTCAAGGCTTAAAATACTTCACTCCAACCTCTCCTTGATTTAAGTGTTTGTGTTGAGATGTCTGCTGTGATTCTGATGGACTTCATAGGTCATTTGTTTCTTTTTCTCTAACAGCATTTAACATTTTCTTTTATGTTGAATTTCTGTAATCCTGATTATTATATATGCCTTGGTATAGTATTAGTTTGGTCATGACTAATTGGGATTCTGTATGCCTCACTTAACTGTATGTCATTGTTTTTGTGTACTTGGGAAGTTTTCTGTTACTACTTCTCTGAACATGTTTTTTATATCTATTGTTCAGACTCCTACTTTTTCATTAACTCCAGTCAATTTTATATTAATAGATCTTTCTTTCCATGATCACTAACTTGCATCCTGTTTTTTAGATCTGATATATTTGCTTTGTTTCATATGGTTTTGTAAATTTTCATGGTATTTTAAATTTCCTTGTTATTTGTTTGAATCTGTTTTATTAATTCCATTTCTTTCCTATGTTGAACTTTCATGGTTGGCATAATTTTTCTATGCTCCTCCATTTTTGAAATCTATGCCTACTCTAGATGTTCTGAGCAAGTCCTTCATTATGATTATGATATCTTTTTTAAACTGTGAAATTATTTGTTTTGCTTTCCTCTGAAGCTTCATGTGTATATATTTTGTTTCTGCTGCTATTATGCCAGAAGATTCAGGTGATTGAATTCTGATTTCCTCTTCTTGTCCCCTGGATTTGCCCTAGGTGAGCTGGATATTGCATACTGCTTCTTTTTCTTGTCGTTTTCTTTTTTTCTGCTTTGTTGTTTGTATTTTTCCTATGTTAGGGACCTTTATTACAGGTATAGAGGATTCTCTTGGAAATTTACATTCCTCCAAAATGTCTTCAATTTGCAGCTTTCTGTTGGTCCTTGTGTGTGTCCAAGCATCCTATCTTCCCACTTTATTGGGGAAGGGGAGTTGCTGTCTATTTAGCTCAGCACCCGGTCCTTTGGTTCTGCACTATTAGGATGATTATGGCACCAAATTATCAGTGTTGTCATACAAGGGTGAACAAGAGATGATAACAAATATGGCCTCCTTGCTAAAGTAATACAGTTAGCAACAACAATATTGTCAATCACAGCCTGGAAGCTGACAGTCAATGTTAACTGCTAATTTGGTATCTCTAACTCTAGGAACAAGCCCTACCATTATATAACAACACCCAACCTAAGCCAGGAACCTGTGCACATTTAATTTCCCCTTGGTAGAGTGACTTTATCCTGCGGGGAAGGGGAATTTTAAAAGGATGGGGGTAAAACACAGCAATAACTGAAGCAAAATATAGTGGAAACAAGGGCGAAAAAGAAAGGATGATCATTGAAACTTTGGGAAGATGGATAAGAGTACAAGAGGGAAAGAATGAAGGAGTAAGCAAAAGAATGAAGTGAACCAGAGAGACAATTTTCATTCACAGGTAAATATCAGAAAATCAAGAAAAACCATTGAAGAAGGAGAGAGACAGGACAGAGAAAACAAACCAAATAATAAAAGTAAAAACCTAAACAACCATTCATCCAAAAAAAAAAAATTGCTCTGGTGCCTCTAGTTCTGTGTTGCCTAATCAGAGCCAGAATCTGTCCCAAGTAATCTCACCAAGTCTGCAGTATGATTACTGCTGAATGCTGGGCTGATCTTGGCCACAACATTGACTCCACTAAAATGTTGACCATAGGGTAAGGGTAGTGCTATTGTCCTGCTGCCAGCTAAGGCTGCTTACCTACTTGTGCCAATGGTCACAGGACACATAAGTGTGCCCTTGTCCAGCTCTTGGTCATGGCCACTTAATTGCTTGTGTAACTGTTCACAGAGCAAGTGGGGGTGCCCTTTTAAGGCTACTCGCCAGTTGGAGTCTCCAGACTCAGTGTGCGGAGAAGGTTCTCTTGTCCTGATACAGGTCAAGTCTGAGTGTGCTGCTGGTCTCAGGGCAGGGGACTATTTCCAACACATTGTCACTGAGGCTAAGACTGGCTTTTGTTCCTCTGTGGAATGGAGTCTGGGTGGTCCCAGCTGCTACATATTGGCAGAATCCCCCCCCACCCCCGCCGGGTGTTGTGCAACTGCTATCTGCCTCCTGTGAATGAACAATTCTTCCCTCTTTCCACTCAGGGACATTGCCAGTGAAGTAACCCTGGAGCTGTTCTCCTCCTGGAGTTCAAGTCTCAAGCCCTTTAAAATAAAATGGCAGTCTTGTTTGTCCACTTCCATTCCCTCCATGCAACTATGTGCTGGGTGCCTTTTTAGTTCACTCACCAACAGGTCATGGAAGCGTGCTTGTGAAACAGTGTCTTGGATTCTCACTGCTGCCTCCAACTGTACAAGGCTCTCTCAGCTGCTTTTGCTGTCCGTCAGGGTGGCTACACAGCTGATCTAGCCCTACCATATATTCTCAGATCTGCCACCATATCCATTTTAAAAGATCAACTTTTGTTCAGAAAATAATGGGCTAATTTCTAGAATTTTATACTACCTAGAGTTCTACATTTCTTGACTTTTCTATGCAGAATTTTAAATAACTCAGCAATAATTTGGTCATAATATATTTCCCTTTATCATATTACAGAGATATAAGTATACCCATGTCTATAGCAGCATAATTCACGGTGACTAAGTCAAGGAAGTGGCCTATATGTTTAGCAACAGATAAATGGATAAAGGAAATGTAGTATATATACACAAAGAAGTACTTTTCAACCATAAAAAAGAAGAAATTTGAGTCATTTGTAAGAAAATGGATGGCTTTTGAGATCATAACATTAAGTGAAACAAATCAGACATAGATTTAATATCATACTGTTTTTCTGATAAAAGACCCAAAATATAAGTAGTTTAAAGAGTAAAATAAAAGACAGATATAGGCAACACGGAGGTAGAAAGTGGAGGTGGGAAGGGGATATGGGAAAGAAGGCAACCAGGAGTACGGGGAAAGAACAGCAAAAATGATCAAGATGCGATATGTGTATAGTACTAATTTCCCAAGATGAACGTTAATATTATGGGGCACAAACATATAATAATAAAAATATTTTAAAATGCTCACTTAGTTACAAGTCATGAAAAACTTCATTTAAACAATGGCATTCCATTCATTAACACAAGTAGCCAGGTAATAATACCAATGATAACACCTTAAAAACAGAAACATCTTAGTTGTGTGTAAAATTATTTAGAGAGAAGTCAAGACATACAGGTACTAGTCTTGACAACAAAGCTTCCTATCTGAGCTGGCTGGGGAAAATCATTCAATGCTTCAGACTCTCAGTTTCTTCAGATGTAAAATGAGGGTGCTAACACGGGTGCTATGAACTTCACCGTGCTTTTTAAGACTCAAGTAAAATAATGGGTTAGACATCCTTTTGGAAATATAAAGGCAGTTAACACGAAAAATGATCCTTTACTCTTTATCTAAAACATTCAGAAATGCCCACTTTGATTAATCCAAGTGAGCCTCTTAAGCATCTCAAGTAGGTACATATATATGAAGCACAAATCAAACAGAATTATATGTTTGTTTGAAGTCACTTTTGCATTTTCGAGTTGAGATCACTTCCTGTGGGAGAGATAGAGGAGGAGATGGGGGTGGCAGTGCTTGTAGAATTTAGGGATATAACCACATTCTGAAAAGCAGAGATTTTGTAGGAAACTGCATCATCATTAAACAACCGTCACATTCTCTGGGAGATCTACTAGTAAGTAGTTTCCAAAAGCTCACAAAGAAACAGCTTGAGGGATCTATACCTGAGTGCCAATAGCACATTCATGCAATTTTGCAAGAAATCATAATGGTGTCAAAAATTGATGGTCTTTTTTCTCTAACTGCATCTCCATTAGAGACAGAGTCAAACAGTCGAATTTCATGAAGCTGAGATTTATCTGCTGTTTAGGTGCCTAACAAGACGCTAAAAGCCGGAAAGATTTTTGTGAAAGAATTATGAATTCATTTTTAGTTTCTGCTAGCTACCATCGAAGCTTGGAAGCACGGGCCTTAGCAAGTTTGAAGGACTGACACGTCTATAGCTGTAGCTCAGAGGTGAAAGGGTTTTGTTTTATCATAAACTGGCTTATTCTGCAGAGCACCACCAGTCTTATAACTTGCTTGCGTATTTACTTTAGCTGATATATTGCTCATGGTCAGCCCATTATCCTTGATTAGCATAAATTAATCTTAACCAAAATATGCTTGTGTGTAACAAAAATATGCTTGGGTGTAGAATGACTCATCCTTAATGGTTTTGATTTTATGCAATTGCTAAATAGGCTTATAAAAATCTGAACTAAATTTAAGTAGCTAAAGAGATAGCAGATGCAAAATATGTTCTGATTCTTTTTTCTCCACAGAGGAAATAATTGCAGAACAAATAAGTTCAGGATTATGTTATTATGGGGCCTCTTAATCAGTGCCCTCTGCAGGATGTGTATTGTGCAGCTGACTGCCTCATAAAAGCACAGGAACAGTGGTTTTCAGACTACGTTCTTAGTTCTTATTCTTTTTTTTTCAATGTATTATTTGCTTTTGTTTTGGGGATACAGTATCATTTTATCTCCCATAAAATAAAGAGTAGGGTTTGGATTACCTCCAAGCTTTCTTCAAGCTGAACAAAATATTGTTCTAATTTTCAGTACTGAAGTTTTTCACAAGCAATCCTGAGAGTATAGAAAAGTATAATTCAGGAAAACCAAACACCAATAGGGAAATTTAATTGTTCCAAAAACTAAATATGGAAAAATGGAGCTCTAAGTGGAAAATCAAAGTTAGTAATTTGGAATTAACGAATAGTGTTATTACAATTAGGAAATAACATAGAAATTAAATATCCCTTCTCTAACTTCACTGGGTTAAAACATGGAAAATGAATATTTACATTCAGTTTTCATCTACTGTAACCAGAGCAACATTGGCCCAAACCAAGCTCATAATTAGGAAAATCCTTTATGACAAAATACTTCATTTTGTATCCCTATTGTTTAATCACAGTCTTTTCCACCCTTTTCTGTATTGACATGTAAATCGAATTACCTTGGGAGCACTATTGTTAAGCTGATCCCTATCTGGCATTTCAAATCTGATTTTCCATACTTTTCAGAGAACATTTTCTCATACTCTTACCTTCACCAAATACTTAAAAAGCTCTTTGCAATGCTCTGATGCACTTATACTATAGACTATAATCCTTATTCTCTTGGTGTCTACATGAAGTATAATGTGGTAATTTCACATTTGTTATCAGAAAAGCGTATGTTAGCTCTGTATATATTATATATATTAGTCCTTTGTCTGAAGAACAACTGGCTAAGATTTCTTCCTACTCTGCGGGTTGTCTTTTCATTGCTGATGATTTTTTTGTTTTTGCTCTACAAAAGCTCTGTAATAAGATAAAATCCCAGTTGTTGATTGAAGTATTTCCCATGTCGTGAGGGTTTTGTTCACTGAGTCTTTGCCTACACCTATGTCTTCAGTGGTTCTACCAATTCTTTCTCCCAGCTTAGAGTTTCTGTTTTAGTATTTAGATCTCTGATAAATTTTGATTTTAGTGTAGTGCATGTTGATAGACATGGGTCTACTTTTAGTCTACAGCATGTGTAAAGCGAGTTTCTCTAGCACCATTTATTAAAGAGGCTCTCTTTATTCCAATGAACATGTTTGGATTCTTTGTCAAAAATAAGATGATTTGAATATGTTTGAAGTTCTTTCTGCCTCTTGTAATATGGTCAATTAATTCTCAGGCCTGTTTTTTAGTAATGAAGTTTATAATAGCTAAATCCGGGAAACAACTCAAATGCCCATCAACTGATGAATTGATAAAAAAAGACTTCTTATTAATTCAGTGGAATATGACTGAGCCATAAAAAGGACAAACTTGAGACATTTGTAGCTAAATGAACCTTGAGACCATACTGCCATAATCCTAAGTGAAAGAAATTGGGACACACATGTGTAAATACTGTATTGTCTCTCTGGTGTGAGGAACTGAAAGTGTAAATAAGAACTAAAATGTATAATAGATATTGTGAAATAGGAAGTAATCATCCAAAGGCAAAGAGAATTGAGGGGGATGGAAAGAAAAAGAAACAAATGATAAAAGAAGGATAAAATAGAAAAAAAGCTTTGTGGATAAGGAGGGGAAGAGATTGAAGAGATAGGAGGGAAATGGGATGAAGAAGAACTGAGATATATCATGCACATTCATGAATTCTCTACGATGAATGTGATCATTATGTATATATAAATTGTACCAATAAACTTAATTATAAAAAATATGAGAAAAAGAAAATATGTATTTGCTGATGTGAAAAGATAATGAAGCATTAAAAGGTAAATTTGTGTTCAATTCTATGTAATAGGAAAAAGGCAAAAATAGAATAAAGACAAAAAATTAGAATTATAGAAGGCCAAATATCTAACTAGTTAAAAGTTCTAGAGAGAGAACAGTGAAATTACAGAAAGAAATTAGAAAGTATGTGAGTCAAATTTCAACTTCAATTATTGGCAATATCCTGGTGTAATAGGGTCAATGGTCAAATCCCAAGGTTTTCCTAGAATGGAAAGACTGAATAAGTCTCTACCCAGTCTTTGTCCTTAACATAAAGATAACTAGATCACACAGTGTCTTCGATGGTAGGGCAAACACAAACATTAAATTTGCATTAAGATGTTCCTGGAATAGTAATGCCACAGGCACGTAGTATGGACAAACTAAAAGTGCTCTCTAAAGAAAGAAACTATCAACATGAGTATCATATAATTCCTATTAGTCAAATTTCAGACACTATATTAAGCAAACAGCAGGATGTGTTCAATCCCATGACTCTAGGAAGCTGAGGCAGGAGAATTACATGTTCAAGCTCTCTGCAATTTAGAGACTTAGTGAGATCCTGTCTCAAAATAAAAAATAAATAAATAAATAAAAAGATCTGGTGATATAGCTTGGTCTGAATGACCTGGGTTCAATACCCAGTATTTAACAAAATAAAAAAGAAAGAAATGACAGGCAATTATGACTACAGGTATAAGCAGATAAGATACCATGAGCAGGAATCAATAGAAACTACAGTCAATAGAAACATACCAAGTGCGGCAGACAAAATTCTAAATGAATTCTCTTTCAGCCTCTGCCACAATCCTCTCCCCAGTTATTTCATCAAAAGTTAATGAAGGTAATGCTGTGGAATGATTTTCAAAGAAGTAGTTAAGCTTCTAAATCAGTTGACTTAAGAGAGGGAGATATCTGCAGTGAGCCTTACTTAATCAAGTAAACTTTTAAATATTTATTGGGCTCTTTCTGATGAAGAGATCTGAAGCCTGAGAGATATTCCATACAAAGGAGTCTGTTGTTTTTCAAGATGGATAGGATCATGTCACAAAAATTGCAAACATCTGGGAATTTGGAGAACCCCCCTCCCCAAACTGAGAGTTATCAAGGATCAAGGAAGTGTGGCACTCACTCTTACAACTACAAGAAGTTTTAAGTCTTCCACAACAAAATGAACTTGGAGGAAACTCTAGGTGCTAGAGCAAACTTCAGTCTGGCAAAAACTTTCATTTCAGGCTCAGATAACAACAAGCAGAGAACTTCACCTAAACTTCCAACAGGCAGAACTGTGAGCTAATAACTGCTTGTTGCTTTAAATGACTAAATTTGTCTTAATTTGTTTTGCAAGAATAGAAATCTGATAACTACTAAAGACTAGAGAAATTGAAACATGTGTAATCAACACTAAAACAGCAAAGTGTACTGTGTTTAAAGAAAGGAAAGACACTATTTAAGATGCCAGAAGAAAACAAGCAATTATAAAAAGTGTTGCAGACTTTTATATTTATCCATGCTAGAGTAATAGGGATTTTATGATGTATGCATATGTCAAACATGATATTGTGCACCCTAAATATATCAATTTACTTCACAATCATACTTCTTTTTTTTTTTTTTTTTTTTTGGCGGTACTGGGGATCGAACTCAGGACTCTGCACTTGCTAGGCAGGCGCTTATTCCACTGAGCTATATCCCCAGCTTGGCAATCATGCTTCACTAAAGCTGGAAAAGTGTTTAAAAAGAGTAATAGGAATTGGATTTACCCTCCTTGGTTAAGCAACCAGAAAGCTGAATAAAATGTATGAATTGATTGTTTTCAGAGTGGACAACAGTACTAATATCATGTGGAGCAAAGAGATAATCCCTCCTATTGGCCCAGTTTTTTGTCTGGAGGATTTACAAGCTTCCCTGTGGCATGAGAAGCAGCTACACATAACCTCGTGGTGTTGGTAAGTACAGGAGTAAATCATTCATTAAAGTTCAGATAGTAAATTTTAGAATATCAGTGAAGAAAATGTTCCAGAGATCTGCATAGCTAGCTAGTTGTTCCCTTGGGTCCTCAAATTATTACCACTGTGCCACATGAGAGGGCACTACGAAGCACAGGAAATAGAATCACTGTAGGGTACTAGACTGAACAATTCCTAAAGTCCCCACAGGGCGAATTGTATATTAGGTCCTCATAAGCCCGAGTAGAACTGTAGACACTAGACTGAGGGTAGAACTGTTAGAAAGGTAGACCATGGTGAAGAGATATTAGCCCATGTGTCAAGAATGCTAGGGAAACTTCAAGACAAGGTTAAGAGGATCAAACTTATCCAAACAAATTTAACCAGGGAAAATAAAGAAGTCCAAGATTACTTAAAAAGATAAAATAATTAAGCATGAAAACACAATTTCTACTGTCTAATCAAAAATTCTACCCATGCAAAATAGCAGGACAATATTTTTTAAATATGTGTAATATGGAGATCTCAGTCATTCTCCCCTTCAAGAGAGAAAGTAAGCAAAGTAACAGGACTTTTGTACACAACAGAGGGTTTGTATCAGCCACTTACCTAGCACAGTGAAGCCAATCGTAACTTCCAGGGTCAAAACTATTTTCCCTAAACATTTGGAGGCGTTCTCATATTATATCCTGCCATCCAGTTTTATATCTAAGAAGTCTTAGGCTTCTGGGATATTTATCTGTATATTAACTATCTCCCTTCATTGTTGAAGATTTTAGAATCTTTTCTTTATACTTGTTTTTCTAAAAGTATAAATTTTTCCTTCATACTTAATTTTTTGAGGATATATAAAAATTTTTTGAGTAGAATTAAATTTTATTTGGATAACTATGATGTTAATTTTTTAAGTTGAGTGGTTCATTGTGATTATTTTTGTAGAATATTGTTATTAGTATGAAACATTAAAATATTTGTGCATGACAGAGTATCATGTCACCAAATTTCTTCCCATTGTATTGGAAATATATTTTTAAATTATAGTTAAAACATAAATTTGATGTTGCTTCAAAATAAAAATAATTAGGGGCTGGGGTTACAGCTCTATAGCACAAGTGCCTTCCTGGCAAGTATAGGGTCCTGAGTTCAATTCCTGACACCAAAAATGTTATACACTAAACAGTTAAAACAGTAATTTACTTTGAATGTTAGAAATGTTTTATTAAATCAAGGTGAGAAAGGAAAAAGAAAAAGAGGCATGCATGCAGGCACACACACATGCGCATGTGTGCATGCACGTACACACACACACACACACACACACACAGATGAGTTGATTAGGAAATGAGTAACAAGTCTGTAGTCCTGAATGCAAGTATATCAATAACTGTGTCTTTGCACTAAGCCTCAAACAAATGACATAACAAGATGCACCTAAATAGTGTCTATAACAGATGGATTTTAAATGAACATTCATATACAGGTTGAAAGAAAGAATATGGAAGAATATATTATATATACAAAAAATCAAAAGTGACTATATAAATAATAGAAAAACATTATTGGAGAGAAAGAAAGACATTTCTTAAAGATAATAAAAATCAATATATCGAGAGGACATAAGAATTCTAATTATGCATGTGCCTAAAACAGCCAAAATCAATGAAGCAATTTTGATATTAAAAGGTGAAAAAGACAAGCAGACTGACATAGACTTTTTTTAACTTCCCCGCTCTCAGAAACTGAAAGAAGCCCTGGAAAGAAAATCAACAAGCATATAGATGACCTTAAGAACAGTCTGAACCACTTTGACCTAATTGGCATTTATAAAATACAACACAGAATAACTGCAAATATATATTATTTCAAACTTTATATGCAATATATACCAAGAAAAACCACATGCAGCAACATAAGTCAAGGATCAAAAATTTCCAGAGTTTGAAATCTTATGGATACATTACCAAGTACAGTAATATAGGTTTTAAAAAATCACAATTATTTGGAATTAAAAATATATTGCTAAAAATAACTTTAAAATAAGCCACAGAGGAAGACAGAAACTATTTCAAAGGATATAAAGTGAGAATATAACATAGCAAACTCTGCTATGCTCTCCAGGGTCAAATTTTAAATTCTGTAGCTACAAAGCTACAGAAGCCAGTTCTTCTTGGATGAAGATAGTTCACCACCTTGAGGGTCACTGTTATCCTCAAACCTACAAGCTGTGGTCCACTGCTCTGTCCGTGTTCCTAGGGCAATGCACATTCTGCAGCTGTGGGCTTCCTTGCCCAGCAGCTACAAGATGTTGGTCACCAAGTATTCAAGAATGGCAGCAAGGAAAACCCAAGTTCCCAATGCAGGTGCTACGTAGACTTTGTCCTGGAGGAGGCAGTGACACAGCTCCCTGGGACTGCTGCTCAGTTCTGAAGCAAAACCTCCACTTCCTATGCCTACAGATGCTCCTATGGCTTCTTCTCCCAAACACAGCAAGAATGTGCTAATGGATTTGGCTTTGTTTTGCCCAGCCTGAGTGTTCACTTGGCCTGAACCTGTTAGGATGTAAGGCACCATTGCTTATTCCTGCACACTATATCCTGATGCCACAGCCCCAAGTTGGTCAGCCTTTGTGCTGCCTGAGACATTATGATGACACTGGTGTTCTTTGGGCCTTTATCAGGACTTAGTTTAGAGATGTGCATGTTATGAAGTGGGTCATTTTAATGACTAAATCAAGATGTGATGACACTATATCCCTAGAATGGCCAACACCAGTTAAGGTGGATGAGATGTAGAACAAGCGCTCTCATAAACTGCTAGAAAATGGTACAACCACTTTGAAAAATTTTCAATTCCTTATAAAAATAGAGCCAGCCATTGTTCTTGTAAGTCTTTTTTGACAAAAATCAGAATATAACTATATACATGTGAAAAATATGCGCATGAAATTTTATAGCACTTTTAGTCATAATACTCAAAACAGAAAATAGTCCAGGTGTTCATCAACAAAAAAATGGATAAACAAACCACAGTGTGTTCATACAATGACATACTGCTCAGCAATAAAATCGAAACATACTAACATGACTCAATTCCATTGGCACTGTGCTGAATAAAAAGTCCATACCAAAGAATACATATTATGTATGTAGATGTACCTGAAGTTCTAGAAGAGGCAGGGTTTTGGTTGCCTCCAAGGTGAAGAAGGTAGGATTGGCTGTGAAGGAACACATGGGAACTTACAGAATATGAATGTGATTTTTTTTTCAAAATTGTGCATTTTAAATTTATATAAATTTTACCTAAGAAAAGAAGTGTGCAAGAGTAATAATCAAGTAGTTCGGAGGATGGGGTGGGGGAGATATAGATAAGCAATAATTATCATTGACAGTTGTTTAAATTGAGTGAATGAGTATCTAGGTTTCAGTAAACTGTGTTGCTTATATTTGAAATTTTCTGTAATAAAATGTAAGCTCTTATTAATCCATAGTGTCCTAGTGTAAGAATTTTCTCCAATATGCTAGCAGTCTCCATTGACCAGAAAGGCACGTAGGGTACTATTTATATGGCTTGTAGAAGGTACTCCAGAATTTGTTAAACACGCACACACACACACACAAACACACACACACAGACACACACGCACATACATTGATAGAAAAAAAATGATTTACGCCAACATATTAAAGTGGTTAGCTCCAGGTAGCAAAATTATGGGCAATTTTTACCCTTTCTATATTTTTATGCCTCTTCCAGATGTATAATTAGGAACATATACTTCTTTTACAACAACAAAAAGTAAGCCACTTACAAATGCTAATTATGATTTTCATTGAATATCCCCTGTGTTATTACTATGGTTTCCGAAATTCAACAGACTCTACCACATCTCACTCTTAGGAAAAGCAATGCTGCTAATTGTATTCTTTGTTAGAAAAAAAATAAAACTTTTGCCAAGGTGTGAGCCTACAGGGTACTTTTTTGTAAAGATAAAAATGCAATACTGCACAGGAGATCTGCTTATTAGACACTGGGCACACTCTCTGTAGAACCAAAATAACTCTTCAGAAATTTCCTGCCAAATTCACAGCTAAACTGTTATGCAAATGTAACTACATCTAAATTAAAAGTGCTGAGATGCTACAGCCAACAGACTTTGAAGTATGATTGCTTTTGGTGGTATAGGCAAAAAGGTTGGGGCATTTTAAGTAAACAAGATATATCTCACCTTATTTTCTCTCTTATTTGGTTGGGGGTTTATAGTATACAAGAAAGATAAAATGCTAAATGCAAATAAAATGGTTTGAAGGGAGAACAAAAGAATAAGACTAATATGTGAAGTAAAGAGAGTGAAACTCTCCACAAAATAAAATTTAAAAAAAACTGGACACGAACTTATTTGCGGATGGAGTCTGTATGCCTTCTGAATGATACAAAACAAAAAAGGATGACAGCTTTTATATTGTGTACATCAAAATTACTTAACGTTTTTGTGTTTATCTCTTGCCTCCCAACTTGATTTTAAAATAGCTAATTCTTTTTTTTAAGAGCAGAATATATTTATTGGGGGAAAGAAAGCTTCTGTCCACTAGAGGGACAGAAGGGTACCCGAGTGGGTTGCCAAGGACCTGCCCTTTTCTAGGGATTTTATAGAGCAAAACCAGGAGGTGAGGTGGGTCCAAGGTGGGGGAAAATGGGAAGTTACAAGGAGAGCATGAGGTGGGACAAAATTATGGTCAGCCAATAGATTACAAGTATTATTGTCCAAGTATAATTGATTAAATCGGTATCAAATGGGGAAGAAAGTCAATTAGCGAGTGGGCCTGAGTACAGAACAGAGCTCTTTCCTGCAGAGGCTTGGGTTAGTGACACTTTCTGACTTTTTAAAGGTGATTGATACCTATTTAGAATATCAATCCCTGGTGTCCATCCTTAGGGAGATATGTGGGTGTATTTGTTTAACCTTTTGTCTGGAGATCTGGCCCACAGTGGGATTGCCTGTTTCTGCCACAGTTGTAAGGTACGTTGTCTTTTATACTGACTTTTTCAAGGGCCTAGCCTTTTCTGACTGCCTGTAACGTTTCTATAACACTCAGCCATTTACAACATTCACCCCTCGGAAGAAGTAGCTGAGCGGGAATACAGGGTGATGACCGCTCTGGCTTCCTCAGGCTGAAGAGGGTCATAGTTATTGATCAGCAGTCAGAAATACTCTCCAGAGGGTCTATATAAAGGTCCTCAATAGACACCAGGCATTTTCTTCTTGGGTAGATGTATAGCTTTAAGTCTGGAGGAGACAAAGCCAAAGAAACAATTAAGTATGCATGGGCAAAATAATAAAATCAATAGGATAATTACGAATACAGTCAACAAAGATTTCCATCAAGAGGAGCCAGTAATGGTTTCTTATAAAGAGAAAAAGGATAAGGTTCAGAGGACTTTAGAATCTGCCACATCATTGATTTGTTGTCTAATATCTTGAACAGCTATTGAGACATTAACAGAAGGATCTGGAAAGTACACACAACGCTCAGTTTTTATAAATAGCTAATTCTTAAGAGTAGAGAATCTATGTTTCAGTTCTGGGATATAAACTATAAGAGGATACACTCTACCTTCTGCACAGCTACACCCTGAAAACCTTGTTCAATGCCTGAGACATAGCAGATAGTATTTGTTGAATGAATGATTGGCCATTCTCAACATCAGACAATGCCTTTCCAGTAGCAGAAATTCTTTAGATATGTATTGAAATAGTTATCTATTAATTTATTCATCTCATGACTATTTATTAATTATATGATATGTGCCAGGCACTCACTTTAGTGTTAGGGATAAGGCATTGGGCAAATTTCCATCCCTATTCTCATGAAATTTACGTTTTAATGAAAAACTTGCTATCCAGACCACATAGTTGATGTAGCTGAGCTTCTATTAACTGTGAGCCATTTTCAGTGCTACTAAACTGAGGAAGTCGTTGGTATATTGTGGAATATTACACTCCTTTGGCAGTTTGCTTTGGTAGGTGAATGCGATTAAAAGTGGTCTAAGGTGACAAGTCTAAGAACACATGATTATTGAAATTGAATGATTTTTCCAAGACAACACATGAGAATTACTAGAGAAATATACAGTTCTCAAAGATTGAAGCCTATGAAAAAGAAGAGAGCTGGTTACCAATAGAAACAGATTCCTTTCATTGACAAAGATGAATTGCTGCACTGTGATTCTCCTCTTTCTAATTTCCTGGCTAGTCCAGATCAATCACTACTCCTTAGACAGCACCCATTTGAGCCTCTGACAAGTGTTCTTTTTTGGAGGCCTTTCTTTAAGCTCATTAATGAAAAGCAGTACTGTAGCATCCATAGACACATCCCACTCTGTTTCCTGGCCTTGCTCCGTCTGGTACTGATATTACAAACAGCTGAAATCAGTACATTGTGATATTATGCAAATTTTATTTGACAGATTGAGCTAAGAATAGTGTGCTTTGGGCTATTTCACTTTGTTGTATAGATGAATTTGGCATTTTTAAATTAAAGAAACTTACAGCAATTGAAAACTAAATCTGCATTAGAAATGCTTTTCCTTATGAAGTTTAAATAAACAACAGTTTTAAGAACAACTTTAAGCTTGCTGAGCTTAAAATTAGGAAATCAGAAAGGAAAACAAAGGAGGACATTGCAAAAGCAGGCATTAGTGTTTCTCATGATGTCCTTTTGAACGAATTAGAGAAGAATGGGCTAGATGCCCAGTAGAGCTTGGCAGATTCAACCCCAGTTGATTTACTATCGCCAAAAAGGTGCTGAGAGTGGCTCCATGAAATCCTAGAGGGAATTTTCTAGTATTATCATGCAGAGTTGGAAGTTTGGGCTTTTTCTTTTCAACAATTTTTTGAGGGCACTTATATCATGCATAGAAAATCAGATTATGACAAGAATTTACTGGGGACAGTGACTGTATTGTTAAATCATTAATGAAGGACCTTCGAGATTTTTTTCTTGGTCTGCGTCTGAATTGATTGATATAAATAAATATATTTGATATTGAAAAAAGCTAATTTTGCAAGTCCAGTTTAGGGAAATGTTGACTTAGGGGAAACCTTAGCCCAAGATCAGGGAACATATTTCCTTTTCAAGCCCTGAGTTGAATATTTTCATGATTCTTAAGTAAAAATATTTTGAACCCAAGAAGAAAATCAGAAAGATTTTCCAACAAAGCTCTGTTTCTACTAAAGGTAATATTTTAATAAAATTATGTTTTATTTCTAATGCTTTTTCAACACTGTGTTGCTAACATTTCTTTCTTTTGTTTTAAACATTTTAAAAGTAAAAAATTCCATCCCTATTCACGTTCTAAGGAGTTAAAATTCAACACATTATTTCTTCTTAGGACAGATTATATTCTAATATCATTATATTAAGATGAAAATGCCTCATTACATGTTTTCTCATTTGGGACTACAGACAAGTAGGTGTTCTCTCTACATAAAAAATTACAAGGTAACCAATCTACCTGCTGTCTCAGGACTAAAAGCAAAATAAAACATCTTTTGTAGTACATCTTATTTTTTGTTCCCTTTCCTTGTAAAGTGTGCAATGCATAAATTATTATTTGTAAATAGGATCGGCCAGTACTTGTGAAATTACTCTCTAGGAAGCTGAGCAGCAATTTATTATGTCAACTTTTAATAGATGAAGGATTTCCATATGAAAAAATGACAAAAATCGCTTGGTTTGGAAGCTCAGGAGTTTCCAAGACTCTCCTGTCACAGTGATAAAATGAGCATACCTGAAACTTTCATTGTTCATTTATTATTTTTATTTTGGACAGTTCATTATTGAAAATATAAGTAGGTAAAATATAAAAGGTAGTTTCTGAAAAAGTTAGTGTAACCTTGGTTTGGATTAATCAAAATTGAATGACGGAGGGTAAATAATGGGTCTGCTTTGTTATATACTAATTTGAACAGTTTTGTGTACTGTTTTGTATGCTGAGCACTACATTGGCACGGAGAGAAAAAATGGTGAACAGGAGCATATTCACACACACCTACCCATAGAGAAGATAAATATTCTGGAAGGGATATGAGACAGAGAACAGATAAAGCGCCTGTGGATGTTTACCCTGGAGAAGAAAAGACTAAGAAAGAACAGGGTAACTGGCTTCATCCTTATGGCCAAGGAAAAATTGATCCAGTCCCTTGACTCCACAGTTTAGAAGTAGGATTAAGAAGTTAATGTTTTAAGGAGGCAGAGTTTAGCTGGACTGAAGAAAGGCTCCTCCAAGTGAACTTTCCCAAAATGAAATGGACTATGTCATAGTTACCGCTGCATGGCTGAAACACAACGTCTGACACAACATAAAAGAGGAGAGATTTATTTTGTCTCCTCGTTTCAGTCCATGACCCACTGACTCCAGGGCAGAATGGCATGGAAGGGGGGCAGAGGAGAGGAAAGCCGGTTACATCATGGACACCAAGAAGCAGAGAGAGAAATGAGCCAACAGCCCCCAGTGAGTTGCCTCTTCCAACCAAACCCCACCTCCTAACAGCAAGCCAGCTGTGCCGCCCTCAGGCTTCAGTCGCGTTCCAATAGCCCCACCTGTGAGCTCATGCGACTGCTGGGAGACATTCTCTGTGGAAACCGCAATGGGCTGTGATATAGGAAACAGATGTTCTTATTAATAGATTGCTCAAGCATGTTATAAATGGATTTGTAGAGGAAATCTGAGCATTAGAAGGGGTTAGAGCGGAATAGTTTCTTCCAGTCAAAAATTTCAAACTTGGGCAATGAGGCCTTGATTTGGCCATTGGTTTTTTAAATTCTTGACTATCATCTCATAGCTAAATTATTCTGACTCCTTCTGTACAATTTGTCTTCTATTGTTCTTGTGTTATTACCCTGCAGTGTCCTGAATATTATTGTATTTGCCAAACTGGAAAGATCTATCAAAATAAAAATGCACACATGCTTGTCAAGGATTGTTTACAAAGATATTCCCATAATATTTTTTTCATCTGTGTACATACATCTTTGCAATGTAACTCTGTACCAATTCCCATCGAGAGATGGCTATTCCTCAAATCCAGGATGCAATAAGTTTTCTTTGCTCAAAAGAACATGATAGAGTTGACATCGTATCTTCCAAGTTGAGGTCTTAAGGTTTGAAGCTTCTGCTCTTACTTGTTTGAGTCACAATGGCCTTGTGAACAGACCTGAACTAACCTCCTTGTGAATGAGATACTGAATGGAGAGAGAGAGACACAGACAGACAGACAGACAGACAGACAGACAGACTGTGGAGAGAAAAAGAAGTCTAGCTATCCCATCTGCAGCAGCCCTCACAGCTAGGGCCCCTGACAGGTGAGGGAGCCCATCTGAGAACAGCCGGCCTGCAGTCAACCCGCCAACATACTGAAAGCACATAAATGCATCCAACTGGTATCTTGTGGAACAGAGATAAATTCTGCCACTTGAGCCCTGTCCAAATTGCCAACCCACAAAATTATGAACAAATGGTTGCTGTTTTACAGGGCAGTTTGTTATGCAATGATAGCAACTGATACATGCTATTATCCAGTGAATTTTGACTCTAAAATGAATCTTATGCAAATCACATGTGCACATATGTCTACTACAGCTTTTCCAACAATGATCATTTATTTTTAATAGAGGAGGTTGGTTAAAATCTATGGCATATCCATTTAATGGAAAACTCTGCACTGAAGAGCAATGGCCTGATTCTCTAGCTACATGAGGAGAAAGATGTCAAAGGTGTATTGGTAAATGAAATAGCAATGTTTAGAACAGCAAAAGCAGCTAACTACATTAGAGCAAGTAGACAAGGGTAGGCATCTATGTATATGTACATGTTTGTATACACGCACGAACTATCCAGAAGGATACATACACTTGATCTTAGCCAAAAGGCCGAGAAGCGATCCAGAAGGATACATAACAAACTATCAACAATAGTTAGCTCTGAGGAGAGATGGGCTGAAAAATGAAGAGAGCAGATGAGCTTTATATCCATTATTCCTTTAAATACTTTACTCTGAGTGTATAGGATTTTAAAAATACTAACGAGCAGTTGAATGAAAACAAAAGCAAACACAGGGCCTAACTGCTCCAAGAGCTTGCAGTCTACTTGCCGCAGTGCACGCTGTATGAGATCACCAGGTGAAATTAATTAAAATATCCCTTTTGTCTGATCACTGTTCTGCTCATTGACACTCGTTAAGTCGCTACTCCCGGTAGTGCTCGCAGAACTGAGATATGCTCTGCTTATATATTTGAGCTGTGAAAAGCAAGCAAGAAAAGAAGGTTCTGCGAATAGTGGATGTGCAGACCCACGCCGGCTCCTCCGTTTCTATAGGAGCACATGTGATGTGACACAGCTAAAGCGCTGTCCTGTAGCACCCGTGCTCATCCCTGCGCTTTCTGCACTTCAGAACTAGTTCTGGCTTCAGTGATCCCAGGTACATTCATTTGTGGATTTTTCAAAACTATAGCTGGAAATAAACAAACCCTTACAAAACTGACAGCTCACTTAAAAATATTCCTTCAGTGACACACAGCTTTGAGAGTAATACAAATAACAAAAAGCACAGATTAATGACAAGTAAATGACAGATCTGACAATTTTCTACCCTGGAAACAAACTCTTAGCTATATTTTAAGCCAAAAAAATAACTATCTAATAGATCTGACAAGGGTTTAGACAAAAGGAAAAGAAAGGACGAAAGCTAACTCCAGAGTTTTAAATGACTAACCTCCTGTGTTACTTATTATAACACATTATCCAAGTTCTTTTAACAGTGATAAAAGTTTTGCCTCAAAACTTGCACTGAACATCACATGCCACTGGGAATACAGTTACTCATTTGTCATAGTAAAGTAACTGAAATAATATATGAGAAAATGTGGTGATCAAATGGAAATGCATTACTTGTCAGAAGGTACTGTCAGAGGATGTAGAAAAATTATTGTGGCAACACAGTAAAATGAATGAACTTCAAAGTAATTAAGCTGAGTAAAAAGCTAGACACAAGGGTACATACTGTACTTCTAAATATATGAAATTCTAGCTGCCTGGAGCAGGGTTGGAATGTAAGATTTGATTGTAAAGAGGCTTAAGAGAACTTCGTGGGGTGATGGAAATCCTAATTGTGGTGGTAGCTCCATGTATGTATCCATTAAAACATGAACATTTTAAATGAATGAAATTCATTGTGTATAAAAAATTAAAATGAACTAAAAAGAAATATTAGAAAATATATTACATTTAGTACATGAGAGGGAAATGAAGAAGTGGGCTATGACTTGGAGTGATAAAGAGAAGAATGATCTTGATCTATTTTGATTGCTGGTTATTTGCAGAGGAAGTCAGAAATAAAATAATCATAAGAGTAATAGACCCTCCCCCAAAAGGAATGGAGAGCAATGTGGAGGTTCGAGGTGCGTTGATAATGAAGAAATACGCTGCAGGTCATGAAGCTAGGAAAGGAAAACAGAAATTGATCCAAAGATGACAAATTACTAATTCTCATCATCTTTGTAAGCTATGCCTTTCGTTTGGCACTTCAAACAAACTGTGGATTTTATATGAATAGATACCTTAACTCCCTAAGTAGGCTATAAGCAATTGGAATCCGAGTCCAAGCAGCGCGTATTGGCACACATCTGTAATCCCATCCTTCACTTTGATGCCAAATTGGGCTCCAAAGTGAGTCCATGTCCAGCCTGAACTACATAGCAAAACCCGGTCTCAAAAAATGAAAGGCAAAAAGGATCTGCACCCATACATATTTTGTCAATTTGTGTCCCTCTCTTACAGTATCTAGAAAAGAGTGTACACACAGGAAGTTGTTATGTACCAATTGACTGATTTGCCTAAAAGTCAAAGAGAATAGATGCATTTGGTTTTTCCTTCAAAGAAAGACTGAGGCTGTTGGAAGAAACATAAGATGACTGGAGTTCTGCCTGCATTTTCCTAGGCCCGTTCTGAAGCCCTGTGCACTGTGGTTTATGCTGCCTATGCTGTGCCTGTCCTCTAACCTGCTCCTCAGGTACTGTATCTGAAGAATTTTTAGGGTATCTCAGCCCAGACCCTGGCATAGGAATTTTCATTTTAGTTTTTCACTTCAGAAATTTGATCTCTGCCTTCAAATTCTGTTTTTGCCTTCTAATTCAATGAAACATTTCAAGTCACTTTGACAGTCTTGGACAAATGGCAAAGACTTAAGAAATATGTATCAATCAAATGAAATGTCAACCTCAGCCTATAAAAGCCTCACTCTATTGTCCCAGAGCATGAACCCAGCGTCTATGTCTATCTGAAACTGATCTGAAAATATCTCTCCCAAAGTTATGCTGTGGGTTCCATCTTAAAACAGCCTGGATTTAACTGTTACCACATATAGCTTTTAACAACTGGCATTTTGGATTGTAGCTCCAGGTCTACATGTCATCTGTCTTAACGTGCTGTTTCAGGTCAGTGTTTGGTCAGGTTGCTCTATTGTGTGAAAATTGGCCATTAGCACAGCTAAAAATAGAGAATTGACTCTTCTACAGATATATGACTTTAGAGGTGTAGGGTAAGAAAGGAGTTGCTATCCCAGAACAAAGAGAATACCTTATAGTTTTGAAGAAAAAAATCTTACAGAAAGCACTGTGGGATTTTTTTAATTACAAGTAAGCAGACAAGACAGATGGGATTGCCCTCAGCATGAACGTTGATTACTTTATGGACTGTTCATTCAATTAAAAGGCTTTTTGGTGTTAGGTCTAGCAACTGCCCGGCTCTTTACAAAAATGCAATGTAGAAAAAGCAGTGGAATATTTTGTGAAACCGATCACTATGTAAATTGTGCTGTGGCAGTTATTTCTTCTGTAAACAAGGGCGTGAGAACTAAGAAAGTGATTGAATCAGTCTGCAAACTATAGTTCACAGCATTCTTCGGCCTACAAAGCCACTGTGCTTTGGAATACTGACAGAACACTTCCAAAGTTAATACAGAAGGAAACCATAGACCTCCAAAACTTCACATCAAGGAACATTGCACTACCGAAGCTGCATCAATGAATCATGTTACGAAGTGTACTGCATGCTGTGGTGGATTGGCTATTATTCATGTCACTGCTCTGTATTACTCTTGATGGTGGAAAGAAGACATGAAATGTAAATGTGGCCATTTCTCCATGTAAATAATCTGGATGATGATGTGGTGGGAAAAACTGTAAGTAAAATTGGCAATCGCTTGTTAGCATGGTCAAGTAACTCTGCTAGGATGCTTCAGGAGCTGCAAGAAAGCATCTTTATTTTAGACCCTTGGTTAACAACTTTGAAAAGTGGTAATGGTTTCATTCGTTTTAGGGTGTTTGTTTTGTCTTTTTGAGGCAGGGTCTCCTTATACAGTTCAAGCTGGCCTTGAGCTTACTTTGTAGCCTAGGCTGCTCTCGAAGAATTCACGATCCTCCTGCCTCAGCCTCTCATTCCTTTGAAAATGTTATTTATTTTATCATTCAGTAAGGATGATTTTCCTTTGTTTGAAAATACTTGAAAAGTATTGTTTTTCTGTTATCTTTAGTTCTTACTGAGTAGCATTATTAAACAAAGAGAAGAAATTATGAGAGCTGGCATTTGTTGGGCCATTATCTGTTTTTATTTCTCGTAGAATACAAGAGATTAAAAAATAACCAGATTTACCAGTTACAGTTCTTTGTCTTTCCTGAGAAGATCATTGAACATCTGTGTATTTATGGTTTTGAAATCACAGACGCTGGGCTTGTTAAGTTCCTATCTTGGGAACTTCACATGACTTCCTCTTGTTCCAAGGACTGGACATGGAATCCCCTATTAATGAGGAAGTTGTGCACCTCTATGCTTGAGTTCTGGGCATAGCTCACCACCACCTCCACACAGGCTCATTCAGTGGCTACCACTCAGCCTCCAGTTTACATGTGAGCAAGATGGCTGAGCATAGCATTTTTGATTGTAGTTTACAAGGCAAGATGGTGAGTTTCATGGAAAAATATTGAATGGAAAGAGTCTAAGGCACATTTACCTGCAAATATTCACTCAGCAGTTAGTAAGTCCCGACTCGGAGTCTGGATGAAAAGTGATTGGCAGAGATAGAAGTACACAGTGTGACTGAGATGATTATGTTTTGAAGAATGTACCAGGCAGCATAATAGGATCAAAGAGGCAGTAATGTTGAATTAGACTTAAAATCACCGACATTTCCATCTCTAAATTAGAAAATGAAAATGAAAAAATGAGTAAAGAGAAATGAAATGGAAAGGACCTTGAAGGAACCCCACTAAGATGGCTTCAATATTATTGGGTCTTCTAGGTAAAACTGGAGTTGAAATTAGAGTAGCTAAAGAAGGATTAGGGACTTGACATGGCTAACAAAGGCCTCTAATGTGTCATATATGGAATTAATCGGAAATATTCAATCTTGTTTCTATCTGAGAATCAATTCAACATGTTAATATACTGACTATATATATATATATATATATATATATATATCCTAGTGAAAAACTAAGATGCTGTAACATGATCATAATTTAAGATAAAATAAATAAATAGCTCAAAGATAATTTGTTTCTTTTATATTCCAAATGATTTCTGGAAGTAGTACTTTTGCATTAATCTACCCTTTATGAATTCTTTCTCATGATGTACTGGTTACTTTAAAATTTTCCTCACATATTATGTGTCTTTCCACCCATAATTTCTTATAATATTACTGACAATTTGAAATTATTTCTTGATTTTAATCACTTAGAAGTCTGACCGGATTTACTAGCTCATATAACAAAATTTTCAGTATGAATACCTTCTTGATTATCACATTTCTCAAGAACTCAGACTATTGAGTTTAAGTTGCACAGACAAGATGAGTTATTAGAAATGGTAATCTTATTTTGATGGTAGCAGTTGGATTCCTCTTCAACCTTAAGTGATCTGTCATAGAATTTGTGAGAAGCCCATTTAAATTACCTAGGCTAGTGCATTTATTTCAGCTAACTGAACTTTAGAAATGAATGACGGGTTTCTTGCTTTGCTGTCGTTGTTGCGGAGGAGGAATTTTTAAGATTTTGACACTTTACTACAGGGTAATAGTCAATTTAACCTATGTTGCCATGGTTACTCTTGGTCGACTTGAAAAAATACCCAGACATCACAATTTGTGCCAATGAATAATATTATCTGTCACTAACAGAATCAACACTTTCTTTCTGCTCCTTTTTTATACTTCTGAGTGAAATTTTCACACCTAGTAAAGATTTAATAAATACTTATTGAATGGTGAAGACATTTAAGAAAACTGATTTCATGAGTTAAAGGGAAGAATTCATGGACATAATAATAGATCATAGATCTTCACATCTGAAAGTGAAATTGAGTATCATTTTATCTGAGTCTTCTCATTTTACAGATCTGAAAAATGATGCACTGAATTAGGAAGGGATTGCTTAAGGTAGCACAGATAATGATTAGAATGCATAAACATCCCTCTCATGTAGCAAGCTGAGGTTGTGATTTAATTTTATTTTCCAGGAAAATTTTGGAAAGGAAAAGCCAAGATCTTCCTAATCAGTGATTTTATTGACCATTTTTATACATAGAACAATGAATTCCAGCAGAGGTATGATAAAATTTAGAGTTTATACATGGCTTTTGAATAGGGACAGGAAAGAATATTAACATCCCCCCTCCAAGCCCTGCACTCAGTAAGGACGGAAATGGCCTTTTCAACACAACAGTAGCAGGACATTGGTGTCACTAGAATGTTTTTAAGGTGATGGCTTCAGAAAATAAATTCTTGAGACAAAGCAGTGCATCCCTCTGAGTTTCTGTATCACCATGCTGGGCTGCAATGAGCAAAATAACTTCCCAGTTTTTTAAAGGAGCAGAACACTTTAGATAAAACTCAACAGTTCTATTAAACCAGTCAGAGCAGAAATGCCCTAGGTGAATTAGGAGTGGGGGTTTGGGGTATCAGAAGCAACACTTATTTCCTCTCCATTCCCTTAATGAAGAAAGGGAATTCCTGAGAAAGAAAATGAGTTTCTCACAAAAGTCATTATAAATAAACAACAGAAGCTGGACTTGGTGCTAGAACTTTTTCTGTTCTGCAATATTACCTCAAGTGTATTGAAATTACTAAGCTGTTGAAGAGCAATTGGCAGGTATAAAAGAAGCTAAAAATACAAAGTCTCCTTGAAAGAGTTTAAAACAATAACAGAAATGAGGCAAAACTGTGTTCATCTAAATCAAACATTTGCTGACCTTTTGCTACTTGTGATGCAATAGGGATTTGATGGGTAATGAAATTAATAGGTCCTCAAGGAGCTCATATATCTACTAGTGTGCATAATAGAATGAATAATGTCCCCCAAATATATCTGGGCTGTAATCATTGGAACTCACAGATGCTACCTTATATGGTATCAGGGGTTTGGTGGGAGTGATTAAATTGCAACCTTGAGATTATCCAAGTGGACCCTTAATTGTAATTACAAATATCCTTAGAAGATGGAGAAAGAGGGTGATTCTACTAAAAAAGAGAGATGTGACAATCTCAAGGAGGGTGGCAGAGAGAGGAAAAGGGAGAGAGAGAGAGAGAATAAGAGAGGAAGGAAAAGGAAAGAGATGGGGAGGGGAGAGTGAGACTGAAAAGTAACTAAATTAACCAAAAGTGAATAAACATGGTTTTTTATTTCACACTCTATAAACAAATCAACTCTAGGTGGATTAAAAGTCTAATCTGAAAACCAAAATTTTCATTAATCCACAAGAAGAAAATTAAGGAAAAAATGTTAGGACTTAGAGAAATACTCCTTTTTAAGAAAACCAAAATAAGTATACTCAGGTGTAGTGGTGCATGTTCATAATCCAGGCACTCAGGATACTGAGGCAGGAGTATTACAAGTTTGATCCCAGCCTGGTTCACTTAATGAAACTCTGTTGATAAATAAACAAACAAACAAAGAGCTAGGGATGTAGCTCAGTGAGACAGCAGTGGGTTCAGTTCCAAGTACTCAAAAAAAGTCTATACTATAAAAAGAAAGACTTGATAATTAGAACTTCTATAAAATTTTAAAATTTTCATTGAAAGATAATTTTTAAAAGGAAGAATATACTACACATATGGAGAAGATATTTACAGTGCCTCTCAAAAATGTTTGGTATGCACAATAAAGAGCTTCAAAAACTCAGGAAAGGTATTTGCTTCAATTGAAATGGTGAAAGAAGGATTCCAGCCTGTAGTGTGGTAATTTATCAGAGTAGGCACTGAAGGAATGCAAATTGCTCTTCCCTCCCCTTCAGTTTCTTTCTTTCGTTCCTCACATAACCCTAAATATAAGCCATGGATAAAGAAGTCCTTTGCTGTCCCCCGTGTAGTTCAGTCTTCCAGGTCACACATCAGGACAGAAATGAAGAAAGGGTGTATCTCGACTATCACAAGATCCAGCAGGTTTAAAAGTCTAACCATACTAAGTGTTTGAGAGGACATAGGGCATTGTAAAATCCCATATGATGCTGGTAGGGTTGTACATTTTTATAGTCACTTTAGAGTTCTCTTTGGCTATGTTTACTAATGCTTAACACATACATAGTTTATGACACAGCAATCCTGCTTGTATATATGTACAGCAAAAGTCAAATATAAGAAAGTTCCTAGCACACTAACATTAAACTTTTTGACAAAATAAACCAACAATTAAAAGAATCAATACATTGTACAGGCTCAGCACTTATCCAAAATACTTGACACTGAAAATATTCCACATTTCAGATTTTGGAATACCTGTATGGATTCTACCAGTTGAGCATCCCTCATATAGAAAACTGAAATTCAAAATGCTCCAGAATCAAAAGCTCTTTGAGCATCGGACGGTATGCTAGTTAAACTTGATTGTCAATATGACTGGATGAAGAGAGTCCTGAAAAGGTGATTTGACTGTGAAGGTCCTGACTTCATCAATGGATTGACCCAATCGTGAGTTCACTACTGAATGGACTATTAGAAGGAGAAATCTCTTTGGAGGAAGGGGGTCATACGTATGTGACCATGGGAAGTATATGTGGTTCTTTGCCCCACTCTCTTGTCAGTTTCCCCTGCCCTCTTGGCTTCTGGCCATGATGTGGTGAAGCAACTTTCCTCTCCCAGGCCCTTCCACCATGGTTTGGCCTTAAATTCAGGTGACTATGGACTGAAACCTCTGGAACTGTGAGGTAAAATAACCCTTTCCTCCTTCAAGCTGTATGTGTCAGGGATTTTCTCTTTTTTTGGGGGGGGTGTCTTTTTGAGACAAGGTCTCTCTGTGCAGTTCAGGCTGGCCTTGAGCTCACTTTGTAGCCCAGGCTGGTCTCAAACTCGCAACAATCCTCCTGCCTCGGCCTCCTGAGTACTAGGATCACAGGCATGCGCCACCACACCCAACTACATCAGGTACTTTGTCCCCAAAGATTGAAAGTTAACTAATATATGTGGCCATTCAAATAGTTTCAGATTTCAAAGTATTTCACCTTTCATATTTTTGGATTAGGTTGGCTCAATCTGCAATATTCAAGGCTGAGAATTTTGTAGATACTAAAGAATATAACATGGTGGTATTTCTCAAAATTCTTTGAGTAAAAGCGTGCACTACAAGAGAATACTTCCAGAACATTTCTATGTGCATTTTAAAAAATGTACTAAGTAATATTAAATGTTTTATACTTCTACACTTTTCTGTAGGTAATGGTATGGAATTTCATGGAGTAACGCACATCAATACAGAGTAGTAGTTACCTCAGAACAAGGGAGAGAAATGTGAGTGACTCAAGAGGTATGCCTAGAGGGCTTCAGTATACTAATGATGCCATTATTTCTTAAGTTGTCTGATAATCAGAAATAATTTCATTCAGTTTTATGTAATATTGTTCTTTATACCCTTGAAAGCATGAAGTGGGACAGGTGCTAGAATGCCCTGCCCATTGGCCTCTGGGAGCACAGAGGAGAGATCCATATGTCAGATATGGTGGAAGTGTCAGGAAAGAATTATTGGAGGAGCTGGTATTAAATAAATAGCACCATCACAAAAATCTCTGAAAATTCAGGGAAGGAAGAAATACGCAGGTTGTGGAAACATTATGAAGTAACTAGGCTTTAAACAGCCTGAAAGAACAAGTAAGAATTGTACAGAGAGCAGTCCCAGTGATGATGCAGATGTACATTTCTAAAGAGAACTGGGTAATGTTTGCAAGCCAGAAGTAAATTGTAGCCAGTAAGACTTTAAATTTCATTCACTTAGATACTAGAATTTTTCCCAGGAAAATTTATGCTTAACCCGTAACAGTACAGCTCAAGGTAGGAATTGATTTGGTTAGCATAACTATCAGCCTTTAAAATCTGTACCATGTTTGACCATTTACAAAGCATGTAAATCATCTCAACCCTGAAAAGAGGGAGGGAAGGCAGCATTACAGGGGATAAATGAAGCCCCTAGAGAGTTCTTGCAAAGACCTGACATGCCCAGGGTTACCTAACAAGTGATATGATCAGGCCTAGAACCAGTTCTTCCAATTATATGATTAGAATTCATTCTACCACCCTTGGTCTATTCCACACTTCTATGGTTGAAGCTAGGTCAACACTGAGAACATATTCACTTACATAAACCCAAATCAACTGAAGAGCTTTTAAGCAAATTTGAATGGAACACAAGTGCTCATAGACACACTGCTGATAATTTCTTCATATGATGCAATAGTTTATTGAAGTGTGGTGAACTGTCTGTCCAATCTCTAGAGAAGTGTGGGTTGATAAGTAATTGAGATATTCCAATAGGTATAACCTTTCCCAAAGTACACAGCCTGATTAAGTGTTGTCTTTTTTGTAGTAAATGGTTCGGATGTTAAATTTGTTCTATTAAATCAGAAACTCAATAAATGAAATCAGTGAAATAAAGCTGATGAGTTCTGCTAATAGTGTGGTCATGAAAATTGTACTTCAGCCTTTAGGCTATGAAATTTTCTAATGGAGACTAAGAAAACGCTTAGAAATGGGAACTTTTTTTTCCCTTCCATCAGCAGATCCGTTAGCCTGTCTGAGAGCCCATAGAGGGGTAGAAACATCTCAATGTAGCTGTAGATGAACGATTGAGTCAGAAAGATTAATTTTATTGAATTTCACACTCAGGGATGCTCGCATAGCACAACTGTAGCCACTGAATTGAGGGAGAAATAGCACTATAACATGCCTGTCAGACTTTTCTGGAATCTTACTCCAACCCTAGCATTTGTTTGATATTATGGAGACTTACAAAGGCATGAAATAAGTTTTCTACTATCCAGAAGTGGATAATTACATTTGGGAACTATAAAACATAGCAATACGGTGAATTTTGAGTTATAGACTACAACTTTTGTTTGGAAGACACTAATTACAGGACCTACCAGATAGTTATTACTTAATAGAAACTGATAAAGTGACATCTTGGGAAAACTTATGACCGTGATTGGTTTCTTTCTAAGACATTTCACGACTATGGCAAAACCACTGTGTTTCATTGATGGTCCGAGTCCCACATTACTTACAAGGCAGGGAAATAGAGAACAGCTCCTGGACTGATTACTCAATAAAAAAAGGGATTGTTTCTGAAGTCACTGGTTTGCAAAGAGGATGCAATTTAGTTTAAATTACATGCGCCTTGTTGCAATAATAGTATAAGGACATAAAAATGGTTTGTTTAAAATTCAAAATTATATTTTGTAACTTCTACTATGCCCCAAATAGCAAACAGATGATACTTGAACCATTCTTTTAAAACATGCCAAAATACAAAGCGCTTAACTGTGACTTTAAATACAAGTGGAAATACTTTATAATTAGGATAAGATCTAAGAAAAATCTCATAATAAAAAATAATAAAACTAGTGTTTAGGGCTAAGAAAACAAAAGCACTACGCAGTAATTGGATGAGCTGAAAAAAAACAAAGGATGAGCAATAACATATTAAATTATTGTTAATTGGAAAAGCCAAGATGTTCCTCCAGGCAGAAGTCAGTAATTAGAATGTGGTGAATCTCATTATTGTCATCTGGATTGGAAACAAAATGTGGATAGTATCTCCTCCCTACCTATTTCTCTCAGTCAACAACATTTACATAGTACTACTGCTGAGATGAAGCAATGGGAGAGGTAAATTTTCACATTCCCCCTGCCTCTCCCTGTACAGACTGAGTATACCTGCAGGCTTCTGAAGTCCTCCTTTTGCCAATCAAAACGTATGAGCTCAGGTCCACCCACACACAGCAAGAAATATGAAGCAATGCAGAGAGCAGTTTGATTTCACAAGAGACATAAACTCTCACAAATAGCACTGATTTCTGCTAATTGGAAAGTTGTGTACGGAGGCATGTGGCTGACAGCGCCTTTCCTTAGCCAATATCCCTCTCTCCATCCACTCTCCAGCTGAGTGGGGAGCTCACAGGATCCCAGTTAGCTTGCCTATTTCACTGCCATCTATGCCTCTCAGATTACAGCATTCTAGGGTTCATTTCTCTAGGCCCAAATCTCTCCATCCCATAACCAGTCTTGTGCCTCAGTGTGTGAAAATCTATCTCATACACAGAAAAAGAAGCACGCAAATCCATACTTTTCAGAATGTCTCATAGATCATCAGAATCAGAAGTATCTTGGGGTGGGCTTGAAGCTTCTTCAAATGCAGATGTGGGTGCTTCACTCAGACTTATTAACGTGAATGCTTCGAGCGGAAGCCCAGAACATGTCATTTAAATGTGGACAGGCATATTTAAGCATCAGTCTCTGTTCGGTGTCTTTTTTTTCCTGTCCCTTGTGTCTTTCTCCAGGTTCACATTTAGCTTACTCTTTCTCACTGCTAAAATCTCAGCTCATTTGTAACCGCCTTGCAGAGGTTTTCCCGAGCCACACTAGAGAAAGATGCCCCGTCCCCACTTTAAGTCACTGTTCACACCATCCTGTATTTTTCCAACAGTGAAGAGTTATATTACTGTGTATGTATTTACATTTTTATTATCTGTTTTCCACAATGAGCATGCCAACCCCCAAAATGCAAGAGCTTCATTTTTGTTCCACAGCATCACCTTTACTGTGGCTGTGATAATGTTTCACAAATAATAGGTAGGTTCTCAATAAATATTTGCTGAATGAATCTATCAATTATCAAATACCCAGATTTCCAAGATTGCTTCTGTAATATTAGGTCCAAGGGAATGTAAAGAAGTTGTTTGGCTTTGTCCTACTTTCTAATAACCTTTCTTTCTCTTTTGTACAAAGCCAATTGTAAAAATGTGTACATCTAAATAAGGTACAGGTGTGCTAAATGTACTAAGATCTGTGTAAAGTGAACTGTTCACAGATATAGGTGTATATTTTAAAGGCATAATTATGGCTGTGCCATATTCCATTACCTTGTAACAGCAGAATAAACTTTGCAAAAACTTTAGAAATGTGACTGTGTAAACAACTTTCCTAGGTAAAGTTTAAACCTTAAGTGACAGAAAATACTGACACTTTAATGAAATTGTTTAAATAACTTACCATGTACTTCTCCATACTAGTAAGTGTATTAAGGGCAAGGAACTCAGCATATGACTTGGGTTCATCCGAGCAAAGTCAATCAGGCCTACAGACGTAAAGGATATATTAAGGATAAACTGAAGGCCCCCTTTTAGCACATGTAAGATGAGAAGTCTCACGAGTACATACAGTCATGCTGGGATTTTATCAATGATCTTCCAAACCTTTGGTTTCCTATGGTGGCTCTTTCGGAGAAAGGTAGCCTGTTTCATAAAAAACTAGTAAACCACATGATCTTCCATTAATTGTTTTTTTTTTCTATTCTATTTTGGGGGTTGTTGTCTGGGGAGCTGGGACTTTGTATATGCCACATATTTAAATGTTGAATCCTTATATTATTACCTCTGTCTTTGAGAAGAGCAACAAAGGCTAAGAGGCTTTGAAAAGCTTGTCTACAATTCACATGAATATGAGTACACAGATTCTCTTGAACCTGATTAATTGCCTGTCTAGATAATTAGCACAGCCAAGACTGTTGGATTCCAAAAGCTACTTTCTGCCATTAAGACTTATCTATTGTCAGCTCATTAAATAGAAATGATCTGGATTAATTTATATTTTTCTTACTTTAAGCTTTTTACATGACATCTTTTGATTAAGTAGTAAATTAATATGATAAAATTTGGTACAGCATATAATAATATGCAATGACTGCAACATGTTCTAATCATTGGCTGTACCCTTGAGGCAGCTACAAAAACTGTCTTTAATAATCTTTTTTCTATGCTTCCCAAAATAATTTATGCATAGAATGCAAGAAGTTATATTTAAAACATACAGGCACATACTGTATTATATGTTTGTATATAAATGGAAGTATAATATGCATACTCATCTGTGGTTTAATTTACTTCATTTAATGTATCTTGTAGACAATTTCTATCATTATAAACATATCTGTACCCTCCTTTTGTTTCTTTGATTAATTATTGCAAATATTTTGTAGTGAAATGTTAGAAAAAATGAACTGAATAGAACATCAAGCGCTGATGCAACACTATTTTAATTTTAGGATGAACTTATGAAAATGCTTCATTGCACATTATACTTCTATCCATTAATTTGTCTTACTTTTTAAAGATAAAAAGTTAAACAAACAATGAAAACTAGTTTCAAAACAGGTTACTAGACAGTTGTAATAGTTGACACATTGTGTATTGTTGTCTTTGTAGTATTTAATAAGAGTACAAGATGCAGTTGTCCCTGTATATATTGTGGTTCAGTTATTGCTGGTTCACTGTATCGCAGATTTTTTAAAAAATATCTATTCTGTATCATGGAGTTTTCACTACATAGTGGGATTTTGCAGTATATAGGTATTTATATAATATTTATGATTTTAATTATTTCTCCCAAAAATTCAAAACAACATAAAAATATAAATGTGGTAATTCAAACATATTAAAAGAATATTAAATTGAAATGCAATACAGTGTGCATTTCATCAGCGGATGAACACTGTACTGTACACAGTGGACATGCAGTACGCCACTACCACTTGTACAAGTTTGCCAAAGTGAGATTGTACACGGCACACTATTGACTGAGGTAATGGAAGGTGGCCAACCACAGCATTGTGTTCTGTATCCTGGGCACTGATTGGCTCAGTGATCATAGCATAAGCCTGTTTGCTCTCCCACACTGTGCCCATATGTTCAGCATCTCTGCTTTTCCGCTTCATATTGAAAACCCCTACAGAATTTTACATGTTGTTAAAATTACATAGGTTTAGGAGTGTAGAAAGTGTTTAAGAGCATATGAAGTGTTTAGAAGAGTGTGGGAAAGGTTAGAGAGCGGGAAAAGTCTATAGGAGTGTGGGAAGGTTTATAAAGCCTTAAATATACATAAATGATAGCATAAATATAACACTGCTACTTTGCGGGTTTTGCCCATGACAGGGGTCTCTAGAACATAACTCTCATGATAGGTGAGGGATCACTGTACAGCCATGACATCTTGTCTAAACAATATTAGTACAAAACATTCTTTCAGGAACTAAGAGAAGTGAGCTGTATAACTGTCTTGTGCATACATATATTTTTTTCTTTATCTCTTTCTTCTTTTCCTCTCTTCCCCGTCACAGGTTATCTTTTCTTTTGAACAGTTTTTCCTCAGTTCACAAAATCTATTGTACATTTCAGATCCTATTTTCTTGTTCAATTTCTTGTACTACTGAAACAATACACTGTTTACACATATGGGTCTGGTTTATTTCACTTATAAGTATGATCTGCAGTTGCATCCATCCATTTACCTGTAAAAGTCTCAAGTTTATCCTTCTTTATGGCCATTATATTTAAAAAACTACATTTTAAAAATCCATTGTTCAAGTGATGGACCTTTAGGTTGTTTCTAACATTTATCTATTACAAATTGTGCTGCTATACACATGGGTGCACATCTGTCTCTATGGTATGATGTTTTTAATTCTTCTGGGAAGATACCCAGGATGGAAATAGCTGATTTTAAGGATACCTCTAATCCCACTTTCTCAAGGAATCTCCAAACTTATTTCAGAGTAACGCTGTAGCAGTCTACATTCTCACCAAGAATTGAGAAGAGTTCCTTTTATCCCATAGCCCTTCCAGCATTTGTTATAGGTTGATTTTTCTTATCATAGCCATTCTTGCTGGGGTGAGATGGAATCTCAGTGTTGTTCTAAGTTGCATCTCTAGAATGACTAATGAGGTTGAAAATTTTTTCATGTGTTTATGTGCCATTTTTATTCTTCATCTGCGAAGTTTGTATCTAATGTTGGACCACAGTGGTCAATGTTTCTTTCTTTAAGTTAGGTCTCCATTCCATTAATTTCTCCTCTGATGTTTATAATTTGCTGCTCTTTTTGGTGTTTGGGCTTAACATTCTCTTATTTTTCTAGAAGCTTGATGTGCAGCATAAGGTTGTTATGTTTTTGTGCTTGTTCTGTTTTCCTGATGTGAGAAATCACTGCTGTAAATTTCCCTCTGTGGACTACTTTCTCTGCATCCCACAAGTTCTAGTAAGTTGCATCTGCATTTTTCTTTGATTGTAAATATTATTTAATTTCTTCTTTAATTTCATCTGTAGCCTATGGGTTGTTTAGGAGGATGTTATTTAATTTCCATGTTTTTATGGAGTTTTTGTGATTTCTTTTGTCAGTAACTTCCAATTTCACTGCACTATGGTCAAATAATATGCATGGATAATTTGCATTTACTTAAGCATGTTCTGTGTGCTAGTATATGGTATATTTTGTAGAATGACCCATGTTTAGCTTGATGGAATGTGTATTTGATGTTGTTGGGTTGAACACTCTATAAAGTTCAACTAAGCCCATTTGTTCATAAGTTTAGTTCTGTTATTTCTTGGCTGATTTCTTGACTCACTGATCTATCTCTTTGTGACAATGGGGTGTTTCATTAATGCTTTTTTGATTTTTCATGTGTTAGTATTTGTTTTATATATGTGAGTGCTCCCATATTTGACACATATATTTGTGATTGTCATCTCTTCCTCTTGAAGTTTTCTCCTAACCATTGTGTAGTGACCTTCTTTATCTCTTTTGATCATTCTTGGTTTGAAGTTCACATTGTCTGCAAACAGAACAGCTACCCCTGCTTTTTTCAGAGTTCCTGTCTCATGGAGCTTTGTTTTCCATCCTTTAACTTTGAGTCTATGAATTTCCTTTTGAGTTAAATGTGTTTCTTGTATGAAGCATATTCTTGGATTTTGTGTCTTGATTCACTCTGCAAGTCTGCTTCTCTAGATTGGTGAATTGAGGCCATTTACACTGATGGTTATAGCTGATATGTACTGGCTTATCTTTATCATGTTATTTCCCTGCTGTTGGTTCCCTCCTTTTCCCCTCTGTTTAATTGCTTGCTGTGCTTGGTAATTCTTTTCTGTTGTTGTTCTTGATGTTGTGGTCATTTTTATCTCTTTCAAAATACTTTGCAGTACTCCTTATAAGGTTGGTTTTATGGTCAGGAATTTCTTCATTTGATCTTTTTTTGTGGAAGTATCTTATTTCTCCATTAATGTTGAAAGAGAGCTTTGCAGGGGTACAATAATCTGGGTAGGAAGTTGTTTCATTTTAGGACCTGAAATACCTCACTCCAAGCTTTTGTCTTTTTTATTTTTATTTTAAAGAGAAAATCAAAAACAAAGACAAAAACAAAGGAACACAAAAGTATAAAAACAATACAGAATTTTAAAACAAGATGATAGGAAATCAACAATGGTTGTTGTATTACTTATTGTTATGTTCAAAGTAGTTGCTCAGATTACCAGATATAGGTATGCAAGATTGATCAAACAATTAAACATTAACTGTTGCTTTCGATACACCAATAGAAATTAGTAGTGCAGGGGCTGGGGATATAGCTCAGTGGAATAAGCACCTGCCTAGCAAGCGCAGGGTCCTGAGTTCGATCCCCAGTACTGAAAAAAAAAAAAAAAGAAATTAGTAGTGCAACTACCTTAGATATTTTGTAAATATATATATATATTATATATATATATATATATATATATTATATATATATATTTCCCTTCCATCTTTCTTTGTTTTCTTCTTCCCCTCATCCTAGCTCTTCTTTATTTGATGATATATGTTGAGAAATTTGCCATGATTCTGATGGTCTTTATAAGTGACCTGTTTCTTTTCTCTAACAGCTTTTAATATTCTGTTCTTCTGCTGAATTTCTGGGATCTTAATTATTATGTGTCTAGGTGTAGATTTATTTGGGTTATGACTAATTGGAATGGTATCTGCCTCACTTTTCTGTATATCAGATTCTTTTCCCATGCTTGGGAAATTTTCTGCTATTATTTCTGCAAGTAGTCTTTTTATGTCATCCATGTTTACTCCTACTGTCTTGTTGACACCCGTCAGTCTTATATTGTTTTATTTGCCTTATCTTGTAGCTGTTGAATTGTTATTTACTGGTTCCGTGTTATTTTTAAGAGATATTTCCTCTTGCAGTCACTAGCTACAGTGCTATCTTCAAGGTCTGAAAGTCTATCTTCTGATTGTTCATGTGGTTTTGCCAGCTTTTGATGGAATTTTTAATTTTCTGGATATCTGTTTGAATCTATTTCCTTCTTTCTAATTCTTTCCTCTATTGTCCACTCAAGGTTTCCATCATTTTCTATGATCCTCTTTTTAATCTATGTCTTCTGTAAATGTGCTGAGCAATTCTTTCATCATTGTTGTCATTTCTTTTTATACCTGGGACATTATTTCTGATCTGATTTCATCTATGGCCTGCTGGAGTTGTTTCTTTTCTTTAGTTGCTATCATTTCAGAAATTTCAGGTGTGTGACTTCCAAGTTCTTCTCTTTCAGTGTCTCTTGGACTTGTTCTGGGTGGGATGGAGGTCTGTGATTGCATATTGTTCCTTCTTTTTGACATTTTTGGACCTCCCGAGGTTCACCAGGGCTCAGCATTGCTCCCACAATAGTGGGAGTGTGGGTGTAGCTCAGTGAAGCTTTGTAGTTTTTCAGGGCTCAGTGTCACTCTTACAATGCTGGGGGCATGGGATGAGGCTCACCAAGGACTCTGAAGCTGTCCAGGGTTCAGTATTGCTCCTGGGACATTCAGGGACAGGGAATGGCTTTCTGAGTTTCCCAAAGCTTTCCGGGGCTCACTGTCACCCCCATGATAGTAGGAGCATTGGGGGGATGGCTCACCAAGGCTTCTGAAGCTATCTGGGGCTCAGCTCTGCTCCTGCGCTGGTAGGGGTGTGGGGCATGGCTCGTGGAGCTTCTCATAGCTGTCCCTACTTGGTTTTTTTTTGAAGTTCATACATGTTTTTATTTTAAAGAGTACAAATCAAAAACAAAAACAAAGACAAAACATGAAAGCAATAAAAATGATACAGAATTTTAAAACAAGGTGATAGGAAATTAACAATAGTTGTTGTATTACATATTGTTATCTTCAAAATGGTCACTCAGACAACCAGATATAGGCACATAAGATTGATTAAACAATTAAACATTAACTGTTCTTTTCAATAAGCCAATAGAAATGAGTAGAATTATCTTAGCTATCGTGTGTGTATATACATATATACATATTTTCTCTT
>PVLD010007486.1:0-16803 GCA_004027595.1 Dinomys branickii | reverse complement strand
ACCCTAGTTCTTGATTCACTTATCTTTTAAATGTGTCATACTCTATCTCAGATTGGTTATAAAAATATTCCAACTATAAGTAAAATGTAAAATTAATTACAAGATATTTTATTTATTTCCTCCTAAGTTAATATCATCTTAACCCTGAAGAATTTAAGGAGAGGCGATTCAAGTCTGATTACACTATAAATTTCACAGACTTTCCATAGCTACTTAACCCTTGTATGTGAGTTGGATTTACCGTTATATTCTCTGCTAAACTGATTCAGTTATGTATATGAAATGCTCCATCCAAAATCTTCATGGGAAAGAAAAGACCACTCTAATTTTGGTAGAATAATTAATGGTTTATCTTGGTTCGATATAAATAAGTATACATTGATATTTTTAAACTCTGAAAACCTCAGTTCTTAGCATTTTTCTACACTTTCATGAGCATGAGCACAATCTTATGAGGCTTACTATCATAAGCACAACTCCTCAAGCAGTTCCGAAAAGCAGCTTAAAAACTAGTTTTCATAGTTGTATTGCCCACACACAACTTAGTCAGCTTGTCCCTACATTCCACATGTGAGAGAGGTACTTACCTCAGTCTGCATAAAATCTCAACCTGTTTCCAATTAGCAATGTGGTGAGCTCGGTAGATAACCTGGCTGTGGGATAACAACCGAGGAGATGGTGCTGTGGTTCAGAATGTTCAGGGAGAGAAATAGCACCAAGTCTCAGACAGGAAAAGGCTAAATATGTACTAGACCCTGAGTTTATGCTTCTTCCTTTGGGCAAGAAAAAGTTTAGATGGGACTGAAAACAAAGCCGCAAGGCAAGTGCATGAATAGAAACACTCAGCAGATGGAAGGGGCAAGGGGGGTTCTGCGTGGGTGTTAGCAGAGATTGTCACAGTTCCTGGATTCTATCCAACCAGATTAACACTGCTTGAATAAGAAGGGTTTTCTTCCTCAGCGTTTGTTAGTAATTAATAAGAAGACTTTTTCACTTGGGCAGCTAATCACTTGGTTGCATTCGAATATGCATGTAATTAATATTTAATTTTGCACTTACTATAAGTATGGTATTATTCTAAAATCACATAGATACCACAGTGAAACAACAAAGAAATTTCTCTGGTGGAACTAACATTTTATTGGATGATGTACATGAAAATGTGTTTGAGGGAGACGGGTGAAAGATGTTAAGGAAGATTAATGATAAAATGTAATATGAGATGGAACCTAAAGGAAGTGAGGGAGAAGGTAGTAAGGATATCTTGGAGAAGATGGGTCCAAGAAGAGACAACAGGAAGTATAAGCCCCTAAGGCTAAAGCAAATCTGTTGGGTCCCAGTAATAGCAGAAGAAGGCACTCTTAATAGGTAATAACAGGGGAGAAAATAGTAAATGAGGAAGCACACTATCATTACCACGGGCTTGTGTCTAATTAAAAATGTTTGCAAATGGGAAGGGGATCAGGAGATGGAGGGGAGGAGAGAGGTGAAGTGAAAGAAGAAGTGCTCTGTACACGTAGTAATTCCCCACGATGAATGGAGTGGTTATTTACTGAAAACATGTACTAATAAAAAATTAAAAGATCTTCGTGGAGACTTGGATAGTGGCAGGAAAAAAGAGAAATGTATGATGAAATGGATTTTGTGATTTTGAAAGAGGATAGAGTCGGCTATAAATAAAATATTTCCATGGTGTTTGAGATCATCTTATTTGTCCTGTTCTGTTTTAATACAATGCCCCTATTCCCTTCATCTCTCTTTTCATTCGCACCTCCCTGTCCATTGTTTCTTCAATTGCCCCAGAGAACTGGTTTTAGCAGACAGAGCTCAATCAACCCAAGGGCTGCAGGAGATCCTTGTGGAAAATGACATATACACCTGATGCTGTCTTGGTGTACTAAACTGTTACTGTGGCCATATTTTAGCCTTAATAGCAGATTCACAATCATTACAAGTCATGAGCACAATGAGCTTTTTGCCCTAGAATGAATCCAGGCTTTCTAGCTCCTGGATTAACCCTTACAAGCTCTATTAATACCTTCTTATCAGCTGTGACCTTAGATTTCTCTGCAGCAAAATGTGTCTGTCATGATACTCTGCTTAGAGTTGTGCATTTCTTCATCTACAATTCTAGTAACTGACTTCCCATCACGATCACCTGATTTTACTTCTCTCTGGTAGTATGAGAATTACTGAGTTGAGGAAAATCCTAAGTTCTACAGGGCCACCCACCTTATACTTTATGTCTGCTGAGTGGAAAAATAAATACAGCAGTTCAGGTAAAGTAGAGTAATAGCATAAACAAGGGAGATAGCTCTAGTAAGGCAGAAACGCAGACAGAATAGAAATATACTCACCTCGGGAAATGGATAAGACCTGAGGATAGATTAGCTATAGATCTGAGGGAAAAGGACATTTTATAGGTGCCTCTTAAGTTTCTGGCTTACAAATTTGGATGAATGGTGTATCTGTTTACGGAATCATATAGCAAGATCACCGGAAGAAGAATATGCAGAAAAGTTGAATTTAAAATGTTCATGAAATGTTGGAAAGGAAATATCAAGTACACGGTGGAACAGATATGTTTCTAGAGATCAGAAGAGAGATTTTCTTGGAAACACAAATTTCTGGTCATCAACATATAGATATTAAATCAGCCTTTAGATATCTAGGATAGTCTATGATGAAAGTACACACAAGGAGACATCTCCAGCATTGAATTTTAAAGTCAGGCGGTGAAAGAAGAGCCAATAAAGGACACTTAATGTGATAAAAGGACATTCAGGAGAATAGACACTCACTGGTTTTTTTTTTTTTTACATTCTGATTTGCTTTCTTTTCTTTCTTTATTTTCCCCCTGGTATTGGATATTGAATGCAAGGCCTCTGCACTGAGCTACACCCCTAGCCTTTTAACTATTTTTCTTTTGAGACAGTGTCTGGCTGAGTTTCTAAATTGGCCAGGATGATCTTGAACTTGCAATCTTCCTACTCAGTCCCCCACAGTGCTGGGATTACAAGAATACATACCCATGTCTGCCTCTGAATTGCTTTGTTGAATGAGAGAAGAAAGAGTACAGTTATGGTTCATGCATTTGGAATTTTTCAGAAGAGTGGCAAAAGCATATTCACATTGTCCGTTCCATGTACCTTGGAAGAATCAATTTGAGAATAGCTGCCTCAGGCCATGCTACCTTTCAAGTTACAATAGGCAGCTAAATAGTCTTTAAAAAAATATTTTTACATAATCAATTAATGTTTAGAACACTGAAGTAAAATCTTTCCAAATTAAGAGATGAGTCGCTTTGGGGAGTAGTTTCAAAGAAGGGATTGTGGTATTTAAAGAACTACACTATCTTGTACTAAAATGATATTGGTTAAATGTGTAAAAAATAATAAAGTTCAAAACAACTCATTTAGAAGACACTTGATTCCTGGAAGTACTTTAGGTCACAGAGAAAATAATATTCCACAGCCTGGTATCAACCATAACTGGCCAGCATGTGTCATGACAGAGTCTGTAAGCAACAGCTTCTAGGGAGGATGTTCCTGGCTGGTCCAATGCAGTGGTGGGGATAGAGGCAGTGAGGATACTTTTACAGCTCATATTTAGTGAATTTTAATGAGCTACTAGCATCACACAGACTGAGACTGCGTTTCTTTTATGTTTTTGGCAGCTAATCAACTGATATTGCCAATGGTCTTTGATATATAACCACACAGATCCTGTGATAGCTGACTAGAGATACTTTGAAATGAAGAAAACTACTGGTTCCTGTTCCTCAGGATCAAGAAGTTCCAAAAATGGAAATTTTGTTTTTCATCCAGAAAGGAAGGTGGAATTTGGAGTGAGCAGAGAAAGGAAAGAGATTTGTTTCCTGGTACATGGCCAAGAAATAGTTCACTCCTGACACGAGTATCGCATACCGAAATTGCCTAGGATACCTGGCCTTGCTGAATGCTCAATAAATATTTTGTGGAACTGATCTTCTCTTTAACTATTGCTCTCACTGTGGCATAGCTATAATTAGCTCACTCTGATACAACATCTGGGGAGCAATAGATCATTAAAAGAAACAAGCAACAACAGAGAGGTGCTTCAATATTAACATTTAATTCTAGTATTCAGCATCACATTGTATGTTTGTGGTGTATCTTACACCAATAAACTACTTATTCACAACTATTCTGACAATTCTTCAGTATTTCTTAGTAGGCAAGTGAATAGGAAGTTTCTGCAAGTATAAGAGTATTGACCTGTTTGTGTTCAGCAGCAGTTTGTCTTTACTGAGACAGAGACATGAGAAATTGGATTTCAATTGTATAAATTAAACACCTCCTGTGACGTCAGATACAATTTACCTATACAGATTTTTTAACCTGACACAGAATAGCAAGCTTCATCTTACCAAAGTATACTACTGGTCTTATAATTCTATTCTCTAAAGTTTTTAATGGCTCCTAGCTGGGTGGAGAATAAACTTATTCTCTTAATCTGACCTTCTAATTTTCAAAGGTTATAACCTATTCCCACCCTTCATAGGCTAAAAATAAGTTATTCTCCATGTGTTTCCTTGTGTCTGCATCTAGGGCTTTTCCTCCTCACCCTATTCCTTTTAGCGTGTTTATCCTTTCTTACAGTCAGATGACTACTGAAACCCTACACATATTTTAAGGTAGACTGTGTTAAAATATTACCTTTTCCAGTAAATTATCCTTATCTCTTAAGAGTAATCATCTTCTTCTTTACCTTAGAAACCTTGATTAGTTTTATGGTGCTTAACACAAATAAGCTAACTGTGTTTTTCTTATAATGCTCAAATCAGGAAAGCTACAAAACTAGAAAATATTTTGTAATTCATTAAACATCTGAACTGACCTGAATGTATCTGGTAGTGAAAGTTAATCAGAAGGGATGTGAGACTCTCTTTAGACTTTGTTTGTCCCAGTTGGCTAATAGTCACATATTTCAGCTCAGGAAAGTAAATGTGTATGATTATAGGATTCTGGCCTAAGCCCCAGTTAGTAAGATATTTAATATACAATACATGGACCTTATTGCTTTTAAGCCTGGAAATCTATGCATTCAGAATAATAGCTGTATCCTACATTTTGGGATAAGGGATTGCAAACTTGATTATATTTATATGCAGTTGTCATTTTGCAGGTTGTCTAATATCTAAATAGCCATTTCATTTTAAGAGAATCTGCCATTGCTGAGCCCTCATGAGATTCTATCATGGATTTTGAAATAGTCAGGTATTCTCACCTCTTCCTTCCTGGCACCAAGTTAGACATGGATGCATAACCTACACTTCACCAACAGAATGGTCTATTCCGGGATTTGATTTTTGTGGGGGTAAGGAGATGCTGGGAATGTAACTCAAGGCGTCTCAAATGTTAGGCAAGCGCTCTGTCACTGAAGCAGCCTCCTGGGATTTGAATTTTGAGTAAGTGACGCAAAGAAACATGAACAGTTAGAGATTACTCATCGACCTGATGATCAAGGGGCCAACATCTACTGTTCCTGTGGAATGACTTCGGCTGTACCTTTTGCCACCTAGTTATTTTTGGTTCTTCACTGTTTTCTGAACATATTCTTCCAGACTTTATATTGGCACTCTGAGCTCTTCAATGGCAATTTAATATATCTTAAAATGTTGCTTAAGTTACTAAGCTTCTATTGTTTGTAGCAAAAAAACTTTAGCTGATTATGCATTAATTTTTCACCACACATTCACTGTCTTGGTTACTTTTTTTCATTGCTGAGACAAAATACCCAACATCCAAAATGAAGGAAGGAAAGGTTTATTTAGCTTACAGGTTGTGGAGGTTTCAGTCCATATTTGGCTGGTTCTGAGGCAGAGTGGCACATAGCAGAGGGCAACAGTTCATGGCAGCAGAGCACAGCAAAGCAACAAGCTCAAGAAGGGAGGAATGGCAGCCAGCAGCCTCTTTCTCTCCCTTACATATACAAACTATGCACCCTAGGGCAGGTATAGCTCTCACACCCATAATCCCAGCATTGGATCATGGATCAGTCATAAACTCTAAAAGCCACCAAATAACTGCATGAGGATTTGGGGGGACACGCAGACACAAACCATAACATTCACCTATATATCTCAAGCTCATTCAAATATGAATTATACAGTTTTTCCTCCATGAATTCAAAACAAAGACAGATTATTGATTCTTTTTAATAATCAATAAATTTTTAATATGATAGTTATAAGATCATATTGGTATTTTAGACAGATCTCTAAATTTTGAAAAATGGAATGGAAAAGTACTGATTGAAACATTTCAGATATGAGGTAATAGTGCCATGTTTGATATAATGGAAGTGGAGATGGAGAGAATTTTTATGGATTTGAGAGAATTTTAATGAAGCAGAAAGAGGAGGATTTGGCCACTGATTGGTTATGGCAGGTGATAATGAACTCTTATTTGGATGATGTTGTCATTCAAGAAACTATAGAACATAGAAGCAGTAATAGTTTGGATGTGAGGAGGGAAAAAATTGGGTCAGTTGGAAGTGGATTAATTTCAGGAGCACTGGAAAGGTCTGATAGACAGTGAATGATCAGTCTAAAGCTCAGTCAAAGACAGGAATCAGAGATCACCATGATATTGATTCTTTAATCCTTGAGACATGATGAAATTTCCCTAGAGGAAAGGACAAATTGAGAAGAGAAGTTGACCCAGGATGGAGTATTGAGGAACATGCAGAAATAAATGATTAATAAAAGTTACGTAATCTTCAAAAAAGAAACAAGAGAGGTAGGAGCACTTCACTATGTGTTGTGGCTGTATCAACAAGTAAGACATGATCCTTGTCTTCAAAGCTGGTGGAAAAGAAAGATATCAACATCAATGATTGTAACACAATGTGGTAAGTGTAAAAATAGGACCGTAAGTGTGGTAGAAAAGTTTAAGGAAAGGCCCAGTAAAAGATAGGCAACATCTATTATTTTGAAGTCTGACTAATAAATTATCTGTCTAGCAGAGCGTATTCACGAGTGTATGTGTATGCCAAATGACCTTAACATAGGACCACATATGAAATATTAAACATCTGCTGACTAGATTTCTTTTCAGCAACACTTTTGTGTATTGAGATTTTCTGGCTTTGTTATTTCTTTTAAATGTCTTTGTGCATTTGGTGCTAACTGCTATTGAGACAGCAAAGACTTTCTTTTGCCAGTAAAAGAAGTCTAGGCATTTAGATAAAAATAAAGTATCTGGTAATTTCTTTTTAAAAGGATCCTGAAAAATAGTTTTAATTTTTAAAAATGTTTCGCAGGGTTATAATTTATTTATTTATTTTTAGTTTGTTTAATTTTATTGGTACAATGTGGGTATACACAATGACCACAGTCGTTATAAGGAATTTGTATCTGTGTATGCTATATCTTGGTTCCTCTTTTTCCCCAATCCTGTTAGCATCTTCTGAAAAGGAATCATATGTTTTCACTCTTTAGTTTTGATTAGCACATGTTTCCATCACATAATGACTATGTTCCTTATGAAGAGTTGGTACATGTACATAACACATATTTACGTTTTTTGTCTCCTTTGCCTCACCTCCTTCCTCTCCCCCTTCATCTCTTGATTCTCTTCCCATTAGAAAAAGTGTATCTCCTCACTGTCTGTCTTTTATTTTTCTCTTTATTTATATTTTGGGATTCTCAAATAGGAGAAACTATGAGCTATTTAAGCTCCTGTGTCTGACTTATTTCACTTCACATTATGATATCAAGGTGCATCCATTTTCCTACAAATGGCTCAAGTTTTTCCTTCTTTACATCACAGTAAAGCCCCATAATGGGTAAATATCACATTGTCTTTATCCATTCGTGGGTTAATGGACATATAGACTACTTTCAAGATTTACCTTATATGGATTGTGTTGGTATAAACATGGATATGCACGTATCTGTGTAATACGATGTCTTACATCTTTTAGAAAGGCACCTAGAAAGGTAATACCTGGGTCAAATGGAATTTCTACTTTTAATATTTTGAGTAACCTCCATATTGATTTCCATGGTGGGTACAGCAGTTTGCATTTCCACCAACAATGCAGAAGTGTTCTTTTTTTCCACCACCTCACCAGTATTTGTTATTATATGGTTTCTTGACAATAGCCATTCTTTCTGGAATAAGATGAAATATCAATTTTGTTTTAATTTGCATCTCTCTAGTGGCCAATAATGTTGAACATTTTTCATATATTTATGGGCTATGTGCATTTTTTCTTCTGAGACATATTTATTTCAGTTGCCCATTTTTGATGGGGAATATTTGGGGGGAGTGTCTAATTTCTTTGAATTGTTTATAAATTCTAGATATTAGTCTTCTGTCTGAGGAATACTGGGCAAAACTTTTTCCCCATTCTGTTGGTTGTCTCTTTACACTCTTGACTGTTTTAGGTGTTATGCAGGAGCTTTTTAATTTGATACGATCCTATTTGTAAATATTTGGTGCTATTTCCTGTATCACTGGAGTTAAAGATGAATAATTTAATTTTAAACCTGGAACGACTGTAAAGTGACTGAGTAGGAAATGAGTCCACCATCCTTACCTTCTTGGAGTAGTCCTAGCTCTTGCTTTTTTTTAATTCTTTCAGGAAGAAAAATTTAAAACACAAAGCACTCTAGAATAACATGAGGCATCCTGGTTCTAATTTCAACATTATTAGTCAAATTTTTTATTTTAGAAAAGTCGTTATACCCGCTGGACTTAGTTAAGACATTTCTACAAAGGATCTGCTACATTCTCCCCAGACCTTAGAGGACTGTTATGGGAATCAACTTGGAAATAGATGTAAAATTGCTCACATTAGAAAGATGCTTGTGGAAGACAATAAGTCTTTCCCCATTTCCCATGTGTCTGTCTATATGTAGCCATTGGGACCATGTGAATACTCTTAGAGAAGGTATGGCACATGATACTACAGAACTAAGTCAAAGAGTTAAGAGTTGGTTTGCCATCTCCAGCTCTCTAGTCCCCTTTTTAGTAACTATGGAGATGATGTACTGAAATGATGATATTGTAAAACCAAAAGAGCATCAATTATAGAGTCACTAAATGGAGAAAATCTCCACCATCAAGTGATTTCCAATTGATTTTCTGTCAGTAAGAAATATATTTTTATGTCATATGTCTCTGAGATTTCTTTATTTTGTTTTGTAGTACTGGGGATTGAACCCAGGTTCCTCAAACCTAGCTACTTTCTTAGGCTTTTGAAACACAGCCTTGCTAAGTCATTAATTTTCACAGGCTGGGCTTGAACTTGTGATCTTTCTCTCTCAGCCTCCCAGAATACTGGGATTACACCATCTACATCTCACAGATTTTGAGGCATATGTTACTAAAATATGACAAAGGCTGTTCTTACAAAAATATTGTTATAAGCTATCTTAGTCTGTTCAGGCTGCTATAAGAAAATACCTTAAGTTAGGTAATTTATAAACAAGAGAATTGTGTTGCGCTCAGGTCTAGAAAGGCTGGTAAATCCCAAATCAATTTTCCAGATTTGTTGTCTGGTGAGTCCCTAGTCCGTGTAGGTAGAACCTTTTATGTATCCTTACATGACACAAAGTCCAACAATTCTCCCTAAGTTCTCTTCAATAAAGGCAGTAATTCTCTTCATTAGTGTTCTGCCCTCATGGCATAATCACCTTCCCAAAGCTTCTGGGTTATGACTTCAATGTGTAAGTTTCAGAGGCACAGACATTCAGACCACAGCAAGTGGCATAGACACACGATGTGGGATTTCATATCAACATGTGAACTGGTGGACAGTACAAACATTAAGACGAGAGCACAAGCACAAAGCATTGTTAGTTTTTGAAAATTTTTGTGGAAATCAGTGGAAAATGAGATGCTGGACTCTAAAACAACCTCTGGGTGATGATCCCTGCAAGCGAAATTAGAGCTTTTATTGTTTCTTTAGCAAAGTTCTTTATTCCCCAATATCTCCTGAAATTCAGTACTCTAGTGAAGACATCAGCTCTTTGTGAACCCCATTTCAATGCTAACACTAACAGCTCATCCCTCCCATGCTCAGACTGACAAAAAAAATGCTGACCAAGGTAAAGATCAAAGGCTTCTTCCCTACCCAACTAGGGTGAGTCAGACAGGGGAAAGGTGGACAGAACGGAGAGGTATCACTTCTCCTGAAGGTATGTTTGCATAGATAAAATATTCCTTTTATTCTTTGATTGTTTTATCTTCTGTTTCCTTTAACCCTACCTTCTCTTGATTTTATCCACATACTTTCTAAATTTTTTTCATTGGATACTCTGTAGTTAGTAATATAAGTACAGAGCAGTTTAATAGGTTATGCACAACTTTGAGGAGTTTAAAATTTACTGGGGGCATACGCACTACACCCAACACTAAGACCAAGTGTAAAGTGATATGAGGTGGTGCTAATATGAGAGACATGAATTATGAGTGTTGTAGGAGACAGCAGCAAGTGAAGCAATGGGGGTAACTTTAGGTTAAGGAGAACTTGAAACCTGAGGGCCTGACAAAGAGACTTGCAGTAATCTAAGGATAAGAGGATACGTGGGAATGGGCACGGACGAAAGGAAAATCATAAAGGTGGAAAAGCCAGTTGTTTCAAAAGCAAACACACAGAACTTGACTTATTGAAATGAAAAAACAGATGGGTAGAAATTGCCAGGTATGGTCCAGAGTTTTAAATCCTGAATAGTTCAAGAGAATAAAAGTGTTCTTAACAAAGTCAAAATTATTTGAAGTAGAGCAAAATTTAATTGGAGATGGTAGCTGTTGGGAAAGCGAATTTGCTTGAGGACGTAATTGGTTTGGGAGAAAGAATGCACAATCCAAAAAGACATGTCTAATAGCTAGACAGAGCGATTAGAACAGGGACTGAAATCAAAGGATCAAACTGGAAATGTATGTGACATTTGAAACCAAAATATGACATATTGGTAATACACAGAAATTGAGGGAATTGAAGGAAGGCTAAGAAGCCCATGGAAGAAATGAGTAAAAGCGATGGGGGATGTTATTCATTCGTTCATTACCCTTTTATTCAACTAGCATTTACTAAGTATACTTGTTAAGACATATTAATTATCCAGTAGACAGGTAATTGTCTTTGGAGCTAATTTTACAACCTCAGTAATACTAATATGGAAATCAGGCAAAATAGTAAGGTTGTTATATTTATTGGAAAACAAGTTTTTATAGGAATCCTTTTTCTTTAGAGCATACTTGATAAAAGGCAACCAATAGAAAAATCATTATAGCTATAAGGTGGTATTTGTCCTTAATGAATTGGCCTGCTGAGGCTTTCGTTATGTCTTTGGTATAGTTATATTAATGCAGAAAGAAGAATTATCATGCCACTTACACAGTGTTTATGACCATTTCATAGTAGTCTTGATGATATTAGGCATTTTCAACCTTGTCCTTTGTCATAAACAAAGAGGGACACTCATTTTAGTTGTCTGAGAAAAGTTATATAAATGTGTTACGGGTTACATTTTATTTTCACTTCCATTAAATATTGTACTTTGCAGATTGCTTGAGTCTGTTGTCTTTGTCTTTTCGGGCCATTACAACTAAATACTTTAGATTGTGTAATTTATAAACAACAGAACCATGCTCACAGTTGTGGAGGATAGGAAATGTCTTTTATAAGGCATATATTTTACTTACAAGTACACTATCCTCCTGCCCTGCAAGCTCTTTGAAGCAAAATATGTTCACCAAATGTAACTTGGCCTTAAAATATATTATCAGGAAATTAAAAATATATTTCAAATTAAAAACATCTCCAAATTTCCCTTTATTAAATTGAAGGAAAATAACATTCCATCAATAAATGGCCTAGTTTCACCAGCATAAAATGAGGGTATTGTACTAAACCACAAAAACAATTCTTGTTCTGATGCTCTGATGTTCTATGCAAATGGAATCATATAACATCGCTATTAGTTTTGTATACACCTCTAATTTTCCGTAATAGTTACTTTAAAATTACCATCTAATATTTTTGTTTTGGTCACCTAAAGTTGGAGGTATATTTTGTTGTATGTCACTATAGATGTTAATGGAGGATTTCTGTAGGGGTCATGGAGCTTATTGTGGTTCTCACAGTAAAAGTACAAAATTGTAGAGGATGGATAAGTGTAGAAGACAGTGGCAGAAACAAAGAGAAAGGAATGGTTCTTAAAAACCAGGTTTTCACCACAGACTAACGATTATGGAAGGGTCATCTTGACCTTGCAAATTCCCATGTGTAGCTTTAAGGTGAGATATAGTATTTGAAAAAAATTTTCCTGTCGCAAGATTTGCTTAAAACTACCTGTATGGTCCAATTGCAATCTCTTGAATTAGATGGACTTCTGTTTTGGTTTTCAAAACTTCAGACAATATATGGACTCTGTATTATAGAAGAATGAATTTCCCAGGATGATCTTGAAGTTGCTTCTTTACTGGTAGTTTTGGAAAAACACTTATGCTTTTACTTCTGCCCAATACATACACTGCAGTACACCACCTAGGATTCAAAACAGAAAATCAGCCCTCAAGCTTTGGCTTACTTAGGGAAAATTTTAACCATGAAATCAGCCAACCACAGATCAAGTAAAGATTGTATGGAAGTTGTATTTTTTTCTAGGGAATCTACTAGGTGCCAGATAACTTACTTTAGTTAAGGACCCCTTCATAGCTAAAGATGGAACCAAGCCATATCCAGACTATTCACTATTACCGTAGGTGTATTTGTGATGAGATCCACAAGATACATTTGCTAGTCTATGTCACTGACTAAAGCTTGACTCCTTTGGTTAATAGTAATTTATTACTTTCAGGATTATTTTTGAAAATATATATGCTTATTATCAGTATTTAATTTTTTCCCCATAACGGAAAGTTTGCCTAGAGAATAAATTTTACCATGCTTGTTAACTAAAAGTAGCACAAACTAAATATCCTGGTGCTTAGAAAATAACTCTAATGTCAAGAGAAAGCTTTGTGCCTCAGCCAGTAAATCCTGCTTCTTAAGGTATAGTGTACATAAGGCTTTCCCACACATCTCCCGTTGCCACGGAAACCTCTTCCAGTGTGAAACCTCTTTCAGTGTCTGGGCTATACACAGCTGACTCATTAAAAAGTCTGGATCTCAACTCTCTCGGTTCACAGCTTAGAGAGGACAAATGGAAACAAAGAAAATCAAAGAAAACAATGAAATGTCAATACATACAATTTGGTTAAAAGTACATGTGACTCAGTGTAAAGGTACAAGATAATAATAGAAAAGGCAAATTTCCAATGATACAGTAAAGATATTAGAGAAACATTAACTAAGCCCACTATTTGTAAAAAGGAATTTCTGTTCTTTGGATTTAGCAACATAGAATAAAACCAAGGCTTAAAAGGAAATCCTCAGTACCTCCCTTATGTCAAAACAGCCCAGCCAGATATATGTGTAAATTTAAGCAAAGAACATACACGTTAAAGCAGATTATATGGATTTGGAGGGAAGGGAGAGAGGGAGGGGGTCCCAGGTAACTTAAAAAACCTTAAAGAACTTCCACAACGTGTTTAAATACTGAAAGCCTATCTGCCAGAAATATCCTAAAGGGGCCTTCCTGCTTTACAACCTGTCTCTCACCCTCCTTAATCAATATAGTTGCTGATTTCCCAGAAGACATGTTTATTAAATGAGCAGATATCAAAAATGCAATACAACTGTTTAAGCCAGAAAACTCTTAAGTTCTCTTTGGAGTCTCAGATGGAAGGAATAAATGTCCCAATACTCATTGTCACCAGTGGGCCCAGGAAATATATTCGGTTTATGTATGTTTATTATGTTTTTGGCTAGTAATTTCTGTGAGTGTTAATGGAATTTTGAGTCTGATCTCCTGAAAAAGGGAATTCCTTTCATATACTGAGAATCTATTTTAGTTTGACAATAAGAAACTCCTTTTCAGAACCCAGTATGGTAAAGATTAGGGAAAAAAGCTCCTACTTGTATGTGCTTTCACATATACATGTCTGCATATTTGTATTTTTATCTTGCATATATTAAATATATATTATATTCTTTAAATGTATCACTTTTATTTATAGTTTGCATATATTTAGAAGAACTGTGTAGCATTTTGGAGGTTATGTTGACTCTGTTTCATTGTACATCTTGAAAATATGGTTGCAGCTTAGGTCAAGTGAATATTTAAGTGTCATTTTTTCCATTTACTAGCACAAATTATTACTGTACTTTTGCTGTAAGAAGATGCAAATCAATACTACAAACCACCAAAATAATATCTTAGTGAAGAGATGCCGGAAAGAATAACTAATCAATTTGTACTGAATCTGCAAAATATCCCTAGCACTGCCCTTAAACAAGCAGATGTGAATAGCCACAAATACAGGTTATGGTTTAATAAAAGCCATAACTCTACAGAATTCAGTTTATTTGATGTCTAGCTTTTGTTGCAATGTAACTGACACAGCCAATTTACTGTGGTTCTTTCCACTTCTTTCAATGTGGTGCACTTAAATCGATGGATTTGATTGATGATCTGTGAAAGGCTAACTAGGCTGGTAAATCAGGGAGATGCAGTTCAACCAATACAATATGTCTGAATTTCAGAAAAAAATACAGATAGGCTGAATAATGGTCATCAAATGCATTCACATTTGTTTGGTATCAAAAAGACAAGGCTGGCCTCGAACTCCCTATGTAACCCAGGACTCACAGTGATCCTCCTGCCTCACCTTCCAAGTATTGGGATTTCAGGTGTATGTGACCATGCCTATATGAATGCTCAGAATATTTAAACGTTAATTTATATGGCTAAAGGAACTTTGGAGAGGTGGTTAAAGAACTTGAGATATGGATAGTATCCTAAAATATCCAGATAGGTACAATTCACTCAGTTTTATCAAAGGAAGAAATAAAAGGAAGTATCCAAAAAGAGAAGGGTTTTCATAGTGGAAGGGGAGCTTGGACGGATAGGTTTTGAAGTAGGAGGGGCCCCCAGGCAAGGAATGTTGGCAGTCCCTAAAAGCTGGAAATGGCAAGAAGATGTTTTCTCTCCTGGAGTCTTCTAGAGGCACACAGCCCTGCTGGCATCTCGATTTTAGCCAAATGAAGCATATTTCACATTTCTGACCTCTACAACTGTAAGATAATAAATTCTTTTTGTTTCAGCTGCAGTAGCAGCCAATGAAGATACTCATTAAATTCAGTACAGAATTTCACTGTAGCCTTAGGAACAGGAGGGAGAGAAGTAGACTATGACAGGTAAGTGGCATTACGTCTGGTAGAAATGTACACAAGTATGAGCAGAGTAATTTCACTTGAGTAGGGAATGCTACTGACATTCTAGCTTGGCCTTGACCCTTTCACCAGTTTCTCTGAAGACACAGAGAATATGGAGCTTATATGAATCTCAAGGGAGTTATGCTGGGTGACACCATTCATTTTGGAGGTCAAATTTGCATAACAAAATTAACCATTTTAAGGTGTATATTTCAGTGGCATTTAGGGCATTCATAATGTTGGACAAAAATCACTTTTATCAAATTCCAAATAAATTTCATCAATCCTAAAGAAAACCTGCATTCAATAAGGAGTCACTTTCCATTAAGTCCTTCTCCCTAGCTCTGCTAAACACCAACCTGCTTTCTGTCAGTATGGATTAACCAGCTCTGCACTTGTTATGTAAATCAAACCATATAATCTGGGTCCCTTTCTGTTTAATTTTTTTTAACATGACATTTCAAGATTCACCCACAGTGTAGCATGTATCAGTACTTCAGTGCTTTCATGGCTGAGCAGTGCCCAGTTCTATGGCGATACATTTTGCTTACTCATTATCCACTGATGGGCATAGGAGTGTTCCTTGACGCTTTGGCTTCTGTGAATAGTGCTGCTGTGAGCATCTGTGTTCTAGTTCTTGTTTGAATATCTGCTTTTAAATCTCTTGGGTACATACCCAGGAGGGAAATTGGTGTGGGTATGGCATGTTTAACTTAAAGAGTCTCCCACCAAGTGTTTTCCAAGAGCAGCTGCATCAGTTTATGTTCTCATCAATTTCTCAACATCCCTGCCAGTAGGTAATGTTTTGCATTTTGTACTTTTGCCGGAAAAAAGATTCATCCTAGTGGGTATGCAATGATATTTCTTTGTGCCTTTGATTTACCTTTCCCTACTGACCAAAGACGATCATCTTTTCATGTGCTTTTCATTTAGACATCTTCTTTGGACAAATGACAACTCAAGTCTTTTGCCCACTTTTGTTTTTTTTTAATTTGTAGTGGGTTTTCATATATTCCAGGTACTAGAACTTTATCATACACAGTTTTCAAATATTTTTTCCAGTTGTGGAGAATTTTTCCCCCTGTCTTGCTTTGTTGTTTGTTTTGCAGTACTAGAGACTGAGCTCAGGCCTTTCCTACTGAGCCACATTCCCAGTCCTTTTATATATATGTTTTTAAATTTTGAGACATGGTTGTGATCCTCTTGTTTTACACTCCCAGAGTGCTGTGATTACTGGACTACTAATAACTTGTGATGAACAAACATTTTTAAATATTTTGATAAAATTTCATTTACCTATTTTTTGTTTTGCTTTTGTTTGTTGATTTGAGACAGGGTTTCACTAGATAGTTTAGGCTGGCCAAAAACTCACTATGTAGCCCAGGCTGAACTGGAGCTCACAGTGATCTTTCTTAGTGCTTCAGTGCTGAAATTATAGGTGTGTTCTGCCATGCCTGGCTTACCTGCCTCTGTGTGTGTGTGTGTGTG
>PVLD010007485.1:71413-91266 GCA_004027595.1 Dinomys branickii | reverse complement strand
TTTCCCACGTCTCGCCCCGGCAGCCTGGTCCGCCCTACCACATCTCCCCCGGCATCTCAGAGAAATACGCCCAGTTTAAACTTCCCAGCCGAGGTTCCGGCATTCACGCTCACCAAGTCTGTCTCGAGCTGGTGGTGTTTATTAAGGAGGTTCGCTCCCTTGCTGCTCACCCGGTCGCCATCTTCCCCGGATCCTCCACAACACTCTTATAACCAAGTCTGTCTTTATTGTTAGGTAAATCCTGACTAAGCCATACCTGTTACTTACCATTGTTTAACAAATTAATTTTCTATTTCATCGCTGGAGAGAAAGCTCCATATTCAGCTCTTTGCAGATGTTGGAGTTAGCGTAGAACTGTTTTTATTTCAGGGCCTCATGTATGCTGAAATCAAGACTCCCTCAGTGATCTTTTCATGACGTGGGAGTATAGCTACTTATTTACTTCCTTTACTACTTATCGAAAGCTCTTTTTAAATTATCTTATCTCTTTGTATAGGGAGCAGAACAAAAATTGCAGAATGAAGATATTTAGTAGCTTCTTCACGGGTGGGGAAAAGGGAGCCCCAGGAAAAGGGTTTTAGCATGTGTCACACAAACTCAGCATGATGCTAAGTTCTGAGTCCTTCACAGCCTTGCCTCTTCAGACCGGGGATCTACTATTTGTCCCAGGTAGCTGTATCAAAGGGACCACCTGCAAATCGCTTCACTTTTAAAACTTCCCCTAAAGAGATGCAATCAAGGGGATTGCAGACTCCAGATTGATTTGCAGCTTCTACTTCTCGTTAACAGGAGGTTACAAAGCCTTTTCCCAGTCTGTTGAAATGAAGCCTTTCAGTGGACTGTTGGCTGCTACCCATGAAGCCTGGGCAGCACAGAGGCCAGAGACAATGATGAGGGGAAGGATCAGGTCAGCAGTCAAGAAGCACGAGAAGGAGATCAAGGGCAGTGGCAGGCCAGGGCTCTGCGTGCAGTTCTGTGGGGCACTGAAAGGATAGGTTGGGATTCCTTAGTGTTGAATAGGGGGCAGGGGCAAGGCCACACCCAGAAAACTATGGGGCAGAATGGCAGGAGTCAGTCTTACCAAAGAACTCTAGACCTTCAAGCTAGAATGGGTCTCTGCAAGGAGAGCAATCCTGAGGGCCAGAGAACCAACTTCGTTTTGGACTCACTTAGCAGAGCAGCTTCCTGTGAGGTCCAGAGAGTGGAAAGATGGAACTGCCAGACATCCCTGGCACTTCCCTTCCTCTCACAGCTTCCAAACCACTTCACATTTATTTCTGTCCCTCTCAGTGCTCCTCCTTGGGTAATCATCGAAGCTTATTATTTACTATGTCGTATCCAGTCTTTTATTTGTTCCAAACTCTCTTTTACATAGTTTCTAGGAGAACCACTTGATCCCACTATTTCAGAGGAGGGTGCTTGGCAGAGGCTTGAGCCAGCACTGCGTGCACTCGCAGAGGTGAGCCAGGCAGCTTTACCTTGCCTCGCGGTCCCCCAGTCTGTAAATGAAAGGAGTAACAGCCGCAAGGTTGAATGAGGACGCAGGGCGGGACAGGACACGAATGAGACGTGTATGTGATAACACCCTCCCCAACTGTGAGCTGTGTTTCTTCTGCTGAAACAAACTGTGCCCCAAACAGGGCTTCCCCAGTTAGCACAAGCAACCTCAAGATTCCAGGACAATTTTCTGAGAAGATGCCTGTGAAAGACAGACACCATCCCTGTGATTACCCTCAGAAGGTGGGGGAGGCGGGCAGCAAAAGGAAGAGAACAACAAGAAAAAGTAGGAACAGCATTTTTCAACTTGGAATATTTTCTTTAAAAGTTGAAGACTTTCTTTTGTTAGGAAAATTCGGCTTACTTATGTGTCCAGGCATTGCTCAAATACCATTTTTGTCTTTATGTACTCAAAAGTGTTGCAGAATTTTTCTTGAACAGTGTATCTCTTTAATAACCAGAATTATTAGAGATGTACTGCTTTCTTCCTCGTTCACATTATTTATAAAAATTTTAAATTAAACCAGTGGGTCTGGGATACATCCAACATCAGTTTTACTTCTTCTGCCTACAAGTCTCCCTCTAGTCTCTTTCCTCCAATCTTCATTCAATTAAAAATATATTCTTGTTTAATCACTTTAATGTATTTATATATAGCACAAAATACTAATTCATTTGTCCATTCCTACTCACATTCTCTTTCCTCCTAGTATGTTTTCTTAAGAAAAATAGCTATTCAATGACCCTCTTGCTGGGTCAGATCCAGGAATGGGTTTCAATTGTTTTAGGCAGATGTCATCTATAATAACAGGTACACACTGACACTGAAAATTGATTTGTCCTTTTTTTGAGTGTTTTGTTCACCAACCCTAAAAGTTATCTATGTCTGGTGGATAGTTTAGCTTCTTAGTCTGATCAGTGATCATATTTGTAGCAGTCTTAGTTCTTACCTGGGTTTAAAGAGATATTTTGTAAAAGGATATCTCTGAAATTGCAGCAAAGATTTTTTCCAGCATTTTACTGTTTCTTCTTCCTTTTCTCCAGCTAAGCACTCTTATGTTAAGGGCTCTCACTGTTTCTTTTTTCTTTTCTTTTTTTTTTAAAGAGAAAAATACACAATAAAACTGAGTTTCAAAACAGGGTAGTAGGAGAGGTGCAATAGTTACTACATTGCATGCTGTTGTCTTCATGGTTGTTACTGAGAGTACAAGATACAGGCATGATATCTTATCCAAACAATATTACCTCATTGCTCTTAAATTGCTCTCTTTTGATAGGTTTAAAGACTACTTCCCACTGTTTTGGAATTACCTAAAAATATACCACATTTTTATTGTTGTTTGGTTTATCTAGCTTTGAAGTTGCCATAGTTTGAATGTTTTTCTCCTCCAACACTTGGATTGAAACATAATCTCCAATGCAACTGTGTTGGGAGGAGAGGCCTAAAAGGAGATGTCCACATCCTCAGTGCTCAGTGGAATGAGTTAATGGGTTAATGCAGCATGTTCAAGGGCTTTCTGCAGTGCGTTCTTTCTCTTCTGCCCTATAAGGAACAGAGATGCCCTGCCACAGAGGATGCAGCATATAAGCTGTCATCTTGGAAAGCACACTGAGCCTGCCCAAGCCTTGATCTGGGACATTCTAGCCTTCATAACTGTAGGAAATACATTTCTGTTCTTTATGAGTTATTTGGTCTATGAAATTTTGCGATAGCAGCACAGACCAGCCTAAAACAGAAGGCATTTATCCCCTGCTGTACTTGAGCATTTACATTTCCCTCCCTTGGTTCCTTTTCTGCTTTATGATACAGCTCCTTTCCTCGGCCCTCGTGGTTACAGTTGACTGTAGCAGCCAGCTTCCAAGGCTTATTCTAACCCCTTCAATAAGTTGCTTTGAAAATATCCTTAGTTACTTTTTTGTTCATTATTTTTTAAATTCTAAATTTCACTGTGGTCATAGGATATTTTCTAGTATTTAATAGATATGGAGTGGGTTTTAATTTTTTCAGACATTTATAATATTCAGTTGTGTGGTGGTTACTGCCAATGTGTTTGTCTCACTTTGTGGACCAATTGCCATTTAATGTCAGAGACCTGTCTGAAATATCTGTCACACAGCCTCCTTCTTTACCTTCTCTGGGTAATTTCTCTTATCTAAAAATCTCACTTCCAACTCTTTCCCCAGTGAGGCATTTTGCCAATCTCTGATTGAGTAATTAAAGTCTCCCATTATTACTACCTGCCCTAATTCTGCAGCTTCCACGAGCTCAATTCACACTTCTATCTCAGTTTCCTGCTCAGGTGGGCTGTAATATATCCCCATTATGACTTTTTAATTACATGAGAATAGAATTTCTACCCACAGCAATTCTACAGAAGTTCCTTTTTCTGATAAGATTTTCATCCTACTGCTTTGTAGAGCCGTGCTTCACACAGCACTATCACTAAAATGTATTTATTTATATCCATCTTCTTTGCAAGATGTATTTGAAGCAACTTACAAAAAAGCCACATAAAGATGAACAAAAAACACTAGTCAGTGAGAAAATGGAGGCAAAGTGATAAAAAGGTAGAAAAATAAGACAAAGCCAGAACGAACTCCTGTACTGTAAATGTGTTGGTGTCTTCGTAGGATGGGCTCAAAACCTGCCTCAGCATTTTCTCATGACCAGTAGGAAGAAGGGAAACAGACCACCTCCATGGTTTATGGTGTCTGTGAGGCTGGGAAAAGCACAAAGTTTCTACCTCAGAAATTTAAAATTTCTCCCTTGGGTCTTACTAATATCCTCATTAGATTTTTACAGCAAATGTAACATGTATCCTTCAAAAGGAATCTATTTCAATTAGCCTCCTAATGTGTTCCCAGTGTAGGATCACTGCAAAAATACGAATGAATGGTTTGGGAAGAATAGTTATATTCATGATTCAGATGAACTTCCGGTGCAGTATTGGGTTCAAGATTGACACATGACCAGTCTGCAGATACTCTGTGTCCAGCCAAATGCGTAGCCTGATATTTTAATCAACTAAATAAGAGTTGACTATCACAGCTGAGAAGGAACAATGCAGGAATTTCAACCCAAAAGAAAAGCAGTTTTCCTCCACATGAAATACCCACAAGTGGAGATGAAGTTTTACACAGAGAGCAATTTGGGACCACAGCCAGTATTTGGTTGAGCCAGTGATTGTGGTCACACTAGTGTGGCTTGTGACCATCTATCTCTAAGATGTGCCAATGAATGCACACTCATGTAGTAAAACACCACGAACAATGCACCACCAGGTCAGCTACTCAAGATAAGTTGTGGACAAAATGCTTCCTCTAGCAATTTATAAGATCATTTACAAAATATTAAATTAAACCACTAGAGTTGGAGTCAACCCTGATACAAGCTTTCCTCTTGTGAGCTTTAGCTACAGATTAGCTACTAAATGGTGAAAAATATTTACTGAAAGCAGTTACTCTCATTTTGGAATGATTAATCCTGTTATCAATTACTAGTGCGTGGTAGTATTTACAAGGTAAATACTCAACTATTCTCAACTATGTTTTCCCACTGCCTGTGGCCTCTGTTGTTCAGAATAAGAAGTCAAATTAATACTGAAAGTGTCTGTGTGAAGTCACACTCCTCTTTCAAGTCTCTATCTTTAGCTTTTTGGTTTTTGGTTTTTTTGAAACAGGGTCTCTATGTAGTTCAGACTGGTCTTGAACTTCTCTTTATTTTAAAGATAAAAGAACGACAACATAATAACAAACACACATAAATTTACAAAATAACATAAAACCAACACAAGCAATACTGAATTTCAGACAAGGTGATAGGAAATTAACAATGACTGTTGTATGACATATTGATATCTTCAAATTGGTTACTCAGATAAACAAATATAGACATGTAAGATTGATCAACTAATCATTAACTGTTCCTTTCAAAAAAGTGATAGAAGTCAGTAGTACAACTATGTTAGCTCTCCTGTATATACATGTACACATAATTTTCCCTTTCTTTCTTTTCTCTTTTCCCTTACCCCAGCTATTCTTTACTTTTGAGCAGTTTCCTTTTGTTTCCTATTATCTATCATATCTCCTAATTTTTATTCACTCTTTCAGGTTTTTACACGAGTGAGACAATACATTGCTTACATGTGCAGGTCTGATTTATTTCACTTTTGAGTATGGTCTCTAGTTGTGTCCGTTTACCTATAAAAGACTTGAATAGCCCAGACTGACCTAGAACTTGTGGCACTTCTCCTGCTTCAGCCTCCTGAGTATTGCCATGCCTGCTTCTGTCTTACTTCTGCTGGAATGACTATGATATGTCTAGGGATGCATATTTTTGAGTTTATTTTACTTAGAGCTTGTTGAGTTTCTTGAATGTGCAGATTAATACTTTCCATCAAATTTAGAATGGTTTAGGACATTATTTCTTTACGTACTATTTCTGCTCTCCTTTCCCATCTCTCCTTTTGAGACTCTTACTACATGCGTGTTGCCATGGTTAGTGATGTTGCAGAGTTCCCTGAGTCTGTTCACTTTTCTTTTTTAGTTCCCTAGATTAAATATTTTCAATTTTCCTGTTTTTAAATTTACGAATTCTTCCTTCTCTTGGCTCAAATGCACTGTTGAGCCTTTTACTTTTTAATTCCCTCTTCCTCCTTGTCTCCTCCTCTTCCTTTGCCTTCTTTTCTTCCTCCTCTTCCTCCTCCTTCTTTCTGTGCTTTTCAACTCCAGAATTTCTGTTTGGTTCTTTTTTCTATAATTTCTAAATTCCTGGTGAACACCATTTGTACACTTTCCATAATTCTTTAAACATAGCTTCTTTTAGGTCTTTAAACACATTTATGACAATTGATTTAAAGTCTTTATCTACTAAGTTCACTCTCTAACTTTACCTAAAATGGTTTACATTGACTGTGCCTCTCTCCTCCTGGTACAGAGACCATAGCTTCCTACATTTTGGCATGTTTTATATCTGTTTTGTTGAAAACTATACGTTTTAAACAACACAACGTACCAGGTCTAGAAATCAGATACTCTCCTAGCCTAGGATTTGTTGTTGTTGTTACTGTTTGTTACTGTTGTTGTTGTTTGTTTACTGACTTTCTGGTGTTAATTCCAAAGGTTTGTGTTCTTTCTTGTGTACAGCCATTGGTTTGCTTAGCTGTCAGGCAATAATTAAACAAAGACTCCCTTAAAAACCTAAAATCGGTAGGTGTCCTAGCTTTTGCTGAGGCTCTGTATACCTGTGTTTCTGACAAAGGCCTCGAGGGTAGGATTGTTCACACACAGGCAACTCCAACTGAAGAGAAATAAAGACAAGTCCAGAGAGTAAAAGTTTTTAATGAGCTTCTAGCCAAGTCAAACAGCACCAAGTGTATCTCAGTGGCTACCCAGCTGCCGACTCTACCCTCTACTGTATTTTTGAGGGTTTTGGTTTTTAAGGTTACCACAGCTGGGGAGAGGGACATGGAAGCAGAGCATGATTAAACATCAGGAGATTGCTACTCTTACAGAGATTCAATTATCTTTCTTTAATTAATATTTAACAGATTGTTACACCTCTTTAGTTAATTTCTAGAGATCTGAAAAACCTGATTTTGACATTTTTGCTGTTACGGTTCTTTCACTGACCTTATGCAAAAGTGAATTTTTAGAGGTCCTACTCCACTATTTCTCACTTGAAGCCTGTATTATTTCCTTTTAGTTAAATCTATCAACAGTACTATTAGCCAAATACATTGTTGATTGAAACAGTTTCATGAATAACCTGTTTTCCTTCCTTCTGCTTGGAGCAAACACAACTTTTTAAGCCACACTACTCTGAGGTTTAGAAAAAGGTGAGGGAGCTACTGACAGCTTCAAGACTGTAGCTGTATTGGAGGACCACGTGCCTATGCAGTAAGATTTGAATACACTGGAAGGTTACTACTCTAGGTAAAGGGGCAACATATACAAATAATAAGTGTATAAACCCTTTGTGATTTCTGTAGTTTTCTCCTGTGGTTGTGGCTTTATGAGTTTTGACACAAGTTATTGAGTGTCTAAACATTTGGCATGAATATCAGCTAAAAAGTGACTTATGGGTTCTACTCTTGAAAAATTTGCAGATTAAAGGATTCATCAAAAATATATAAGCAAACAACAGATTGAAAAGGTAACCCATGGAGCTGGAGAAAATATCTGAAAATCATGTGTCTGATAGTTAATTAATTCATTCATTGGAGGGTGAATAAAATGTGGCATATACATACAGTATAACATTATTCATCCTTTAAAAAGAAGGAAATCCTGACACTTGTTACAACATTCATGAAACCCAAGGATGTTGTGCTAAGTGAAATGAGACAGTCATAAAACACAAGCACTGTGTGATTTTGCTTATGTGAGGTACCTAAAGTAGTCAAATTCATGGAGAGAGAAAATAAATAGCAGCTGCCAAGAACAGGAGGAGGAGGGAACGGAGTTATTCAACTAGTGTATGCTTTTAGTTTTATACAATGAAAAGTATCCTGGAGATTGGTCACACAATGACATGAATGTATTTAACACTATTAAACACAGTTAAAAATGGCTAAGAAGGTAAGTTTTATGTGACATGCCTTTATCACTACAGGTAATTTATATATATATATATATATATATATATATGAACAATTATAGAAATGTGCAAATATAATATCCACCAAAGCCCAGTAGTGAACATTTATCATTCAGTCAGGGGTTAATGGCTAAGGTAAGTGGAAAGACTTAGAGATGGCTTTGAACTTGACCAGTGGTTTAAACAGGAGCCTGTGGGCATGATTATGAAAGTGATGCAGTGTTAGAGATTACAGGGAGGAGCTTCGGCATCATAGGTGCATCTGCACTGAGACACAGTGATCTTAGGCATCTGGGAGATGAGATCAGAAAAGACCACACAGGACACAGTGGCCGGTCCTGGGTGTAGATATCCCTGTGAGCTCCCAGGTGATTTCACATGTTAGGGGATGACAGGCTTGATTCTGGATGACACGGGCTGCACTTTAAAAACTGGTCATTTGCATTGTTGGCTTACTCTTGTCACTGGAAAAAATACATAGGAAAGAGCCTGGGACCATGTTGTCTTCCAGCTAGGCGGGGAAACTGAGGCCTATAGGAGGTTCTTTCACAGACAGACTTCTTTCAGAAAGATTTTGATAACATGAGTTTATTGATCATATGTATTGTGCTATCCATCTACTCATCTGCATGCTTCAAATGGGGAGAGGGGCCAGGAAGCCTGATCCAGGGCACTGTGAAAACCACTGCCATGACACCCAGATAGCATCTCATGCTTGTCACCAGGAGTCTTCTGCCACCTGTCTAAGGGAACAATCTGACAGTGCACACAGGATGAAATTCTGCTAGCTTCTGTCTTTAGATAAGGATGCTATCACCAGCTGAACATATTTTATGTATAACCTACCAGCTGCAAAGACCATTCAAGCATTATGCTTAAATATATTTGATAATATCTGGAATTCCTGTTAACTCTTGCCAGGGTGTGTGGACTTTAAAAAAGCATATAATAATATTCCATAGCTGCTCATGATAAAAACAAAAACATTCATGAAAAACGGCTGTGATCTGTTCCTGAATGGAAGGTGTAGGGATTGAGATGGGCAACAGCATGGAGTTTTGTGCAGAGACTATTATGAAAACAGATTGAAATTGGCTCTTCTGTCTGTCTGCTGATGGGACACAAATGTGGGGATGCCTCAGAGTCACAGGTTTCCTTCCTGTAACCCAGCTGTCCACTTACTGTTGTCAGATTTTAGGATTCAGTCCTGTAGTGTAAACAGTTTTGAAGAGGGTCAGAATCAACACTTAAGGAAATTAGAATGTGAATTCAGGCTGATCCACAACATTATTGTTGTTCTCCCCAAGAATTTGTACAAGTTAATGCAAATTTTGTACCTTGCATAACTCGTCCTAAAGCTTATAGAGTGATTTAATTTCGTTCTGAGAGCACTTTGAATATTTTTTTCCCAATATTGGGAATTGGTCCCAAAAAGTACTGAGCTACCTTCCCGGCTCTTTTTATGCTTTTATTTTCAGAACAGGGTCTCACTACCTAGCATAGGCTCGCCTTGAGCTTGTGAAGCTTCTGCTCACGAGTAGCTGGATTACAGGCACGTACCACCACTCTCGCCCCACGTTGGGTATTTTATCAATACGAGCCATGATGACGGTTTATTGACATGGTGTTCCTTCTTTTTAGGTGTAAAAGTTTCTTTCCTTTCAAACACCTAAATATCTCAGTGTGTATTTACTTAGAACAGAAAATTATTTTCCATAGCCACAGTGAGGTCATTCAAAGGTAGAGCACTATTATATAACCCACAGTCCGTAATAAAATGTAGTCAGATATTGCCAAATCTCATTTTGTTAAAAAATATCCCATAGGAGTTTATTTTTCTTTGGGGGGGGTTTTAAATATTTAGTTCTGTGTCTCTTTCAAGCCCTTGAGTCTGGAACAGTTCCTAAGATTTTCCTTGTTTTACCTGGATGCAAAGATGAATCACTTATTACTGTAAAGGAGCGGTAGCTCTCCAGCTGCATTCTTTGAAGTTAGTTTCATGTAGTGCAAATTTGGCAAGAGGTGTGTGGTAGTGACGATGTGTCCTTCTCAACACGGCACGTTAGAAGACACGTGACGTCACCTGCCCCAGCCATGGTGAAGTAAGCCTAGCTTGCACCTTTTCGGGTTCTGTATCCCATGTCTGTCTGCCTGAAACTGCCTGTAGGAAGAAATTTGGGAATGATGTAGATATCTTGTCCTCGTCAACCTTCACTTACCACTTTAGCACCCACTGAAGATTTCCTAAGCCACCATTCATTATTTAATCATTAGTTGGAATTATACTATGAGGAAGAGTTTTTCCTTCTCTCCCTTTATTTATTTTTATTTAGTTTTTGTCTTTCTGAGACAGGGTCTTGCTGTGCAGTTCAGGCTGGCCTTGAGCTCACTTTGTAGCCCAGGCTGGTCTTGAACTCACAATGATCCTCCTGCCTTAGCCTCCCAAGTGCTGGGGTTATAGGCATGCTTGGCTTCTCCCTTTATTTTTATATATGCCTGTACTTACATGTGTTTAATTCCTGATTCTTAGTCTATTCAGTAAGTTATAATCCTTTACTTTCAATATTTATGCTAATACCTGCGAGTTCCCCATTTGGCCAGTGGGAGCTCCTTCGAAATAGCTCCTACGTCCTTTGGACAATTCTCAATGGTTTTGAACATTGCTCTTCAGTCCAGTCAAATTTTCCAGACTCATCTGAAATGTTTATACTCTAGAGTTGGAAACAACTATTCCTCCAAATGTACTGAGTTCATGGTGGTAGATATTGGTATTTCAAAACCAATATCTTTGTGCTGGATATGTTTATTGCTTCTGGAGTATAAGAGATCCTAGATTCTCATAGAGGTGAAGGCTAGAAAATATATTTCTGTGCATGTATCTGCATTTTTCAAAATTGACATTGATGCCTTTGGTGCCAATTTAACACCAGAGGGCACATTTCTATATTTCTATATATCAGTATCTTTGATATATTCACTAATTTGCTTAACTGTAGAGTATAGAGATGACAAGTTTAGATTTGCTAATACATTCTTGTGAGAAGATCAAGTCTCTAAACTGGAGCTCAATATTTAGCATAGGGAAGGGAGAATTTACAATTAGGTGCACAAATCTGAAGCATACAATTCAGTGTGTTTTGATCCACATAGCCTTCTCTCTACCAGGACATAGAACATTGCATCACTTCCCTTGATGTGCTATTATAGTATGCCCTGGTTTTAGAGGGAATGAGTACAGAAATTTAGCATTCAGGATTATCGTAGACCTTACCCTGTATGCCTCTTCACTTGGATTGTCTTGACTTATAGCCTTATGATAAAATGGTAATTTTAACCATAGTGCTGTCCAGGGTTCTGTGACTCATTCTAGTGACTTACTAAATCTGAGGGAAATTGTGGGAAACTTTGAGAATTCATAGCCAATTAATGAGAAATGTGAGTAGCCTGGAGACCCTCCAGTATGGCTGTTATCTGAAGAGAGGGTTGTTTTGTTTTCAACCATATTGTTAATCCTGTGAAGTTAGACACTAATCCAGAGTTACAGTACATCAGTTGGTATTAGAATATTTACTGTTTTCTACATTGTTGATTTCTGCTCTGCATGCAAATATTTCCTACCACCTGATTGCTTTGGGTTAACCCTTACCTTGTTTTGATAATTTCCTGTGGTAGAAGTTGGTATTCTGGCTTTGAAACCTTTCTTTTTATCTTAATGTAAGCACTTAACAATGTAATTTTTCTTTTAAGCATCATACCTGTTTGGATATATTGCACTGTATTAGCATCCTGGACTAAATACTTTCATTTTTCCATTTTGACTTCTTTGGCCCATGAATTATTTTTATTTGCCAATTGTTTGAAGATCTTCAAATACTGTTTTATTAACAATTTCAAATTTGATTACACTTTTGTCAGAAATCCTGTTACATCTCTGTGTCTCAATAGCTTTTAAAATATGTATATGTTTTTTATTTGCTATATTTATGTAGTGTACTTCTAGCAAGATCATTCCTCCTTATTCTTTATGGAAGCCTGGTACCTGGTACAATCTCTGTGTTAGGTACCCTATGAGTGTTTTCTTTTTCTAGGAGATGGAAACATGAACGTTTGAAAACGTTGAAGTTTTTGTAAGGATGAAGGGTTTTTAGGAAGATTGGATGAAGGAAATAAGTGTGAGGAAGAGACACCATTACCTCTTCATAAATTTTCCAAAGGTCAGTTTTCCTATTCTGGGTCACACTTCTCCAGTAGTTTATTGTTTAATGTTATCATATTGTACACTGCATGGGACAGCATGATGAGGATGATCACTTACAGTCTGGTTAGGAATCTAATATTCACTATTAAACAAATGTGTCACTTATTTTGCTCAATCCTTTTCTGAATAACTTTCTTCTTCCTTACAGGCTACTTTTAATTTTGATAGAGTGTTGAGTGAAATATTATCTATGTGATACCATGAGACTATTTATCCTAGGCATTGAAAGAATGATGAAAAAGTGATTTAACCTTTCATAAGCAAGTTTGCCTAGACAATGAGCCATCTTACCTAGCATGAAAATTTTTTCACTGAATTTAATGAATTGGTTCACAGTCTCAGTAATTTAGGAAACTTTAGCAACATCATCCAAATCATTATTTTTTTAAAAAAGAAGCATTTTAGTGTTTTGTTGACTAAGTGCTATGAGCTATATGATTTAAAACTCATATATCAAGTTCAATAACATGTAAGTGAAGTATTAATCAATTTGTGTAAATTTTCCAGGATGGGGAGCACATATCATGCCTGGGAGACTCTGCAGTAAGGACTGGTGCTACTCACAGAATGAGAGGAAAACCAAGAAGTCTTGGTGCTGGCCCCAATCAATGTTCATGAAGCACTACTTAAATTAAGCCATCTGTACACACGAGACATTTTCTTCTGGTTCACTCTATTGTCCTAAAGCGGATTAGAGGCAAAGCAGGTCAGTGCTGCTTTGCACTTAATTCCTTTCAGATCAGAAACTGTTCAGCCTGAAGCCAGGGGCCAAGTTAGCCTGGGGTTGTAGCTGAGGTAGAAGGAAGAGAATGCTTTTAGTGACCTACTCCTGTGCACCAGTTCACCTATGCAGTTGCCTTCTCTCCCCAGCAAGACTGTCAACTCCAAGAGCTCAGGAAACAAGCTTGGTCCCTGCAGAGAGGTGATGTCTAGTAAATGCTTTTTAGACAACTTACATTTGCCCAACGAAACATTTTGCATAAGCACATGAAGCTGAGGTTCTGTACTTCCTATCTTCTCTCCACAGTCATGAAAAAGTTTCTAAATCTCAACTCAGCTGACTTTTGACACTAATGCTTTGAAAATGTGGATGAATTCAATCAAGCAATTAGTTCTTTGATGACTGGCTCTTTGGAGTTTGACTTAATCAGATCATCTCTCTCCCCTTTTCCCTCTGAGGCACAGGAGGGCCTACTACAGAGGGTGGTCAGTGTGGGCTTCACTGCTAACGTGGCAACTGGGCAGACACTTAAAGAAAGCAAAGGAGAGAAACTTGCCAGTGGATATCTATGGTATTCTGGGCAGAGTTACGGAGTGAAAGGAACAGCAAGTATACTGGCAGGAGGCCTTGCTCAGTGAGCGGCAAGGAGGCCAGTGCGGCTATGCTAGGGCAAATTGGGGGTGGAAGGAGGTGTGCAGAACGAATTCTGACTCGGGTGGGCAAACTGGAGACATTTTGGCCTTTAATCTGAGCAAAATGGAGGCCACTGGAGAGTTGGAGCAAAGGAATGACATGATCGAACTTACAAATTAAATGGGTAAAGGGAGAGAACTGAGTAATTGGTTGTATAACAGCCTGAGTCTTGAACTTATATCAAGAATGCTAGGCCCTGGGTGGTGGTGCATGTGTGTAATCCTAGCACTCGGGAGGCTGAGGCAGGAGGATCATGGTGAGTTTGAGTCAAGCCTGGGCTACAAAGTGAGTTTAAGACCAGCTTGAATTTCATAGCTAGAGTCTATCTCAAAAATACAAAAAAAAAAAAAAAAAAAAAAGATTGCTATCCTTAGGACCTTGAGAAAATTGTTCACATTTTCAAAATATTACTTTCCCTGTCTATGAATCAGGGATGGTGGTATCAGTCACTCTGAGTCTCTGCAAGCATTTCCTGGGAGTGTATGACATGTACAATATTTTAAGTATAAACCAGGATACAAAACAGGGTTTGAAAGATCCTTCTGATCTTTCACACACACAACATTCTAGGACCTTGTTATCTGATTATGTCACAGATGTGTATTGCTTAAGCATGTGGATGCATTCTGAGATTTGTGACCTTGAATAACCTCACTGATGTGCCAAAGGCCTAGAGTGTGCTTACATAAGCTGAGAGGGCCACATCTCCATGAAGTGATGTCATCTTATGTGACTGTCATGATGTATGTGATACGTCATTGACCCAAATATTGTTATGTGACACATGACTGTACTTAACAAGTTATTTCCCTTTTTCCTTTTCATTTTTGTGTTTTCTAGATTTTCTTACTGAACAAATATACTTTAAAAATACCTGGAAGTCTTTAAAAAATAAGTATAAAGATATTTTATAAGCACTAAAGTCCTTATTTTGATAGAAAGTAGTGAATAAAAAATCATTAGAAAGTCTTCCAAAATGTACAAAGGTGAGCTGTTACATGGATGATGCGGCCAATAAGACTTTCCCTCTCCAATTTCTCCCATGGGTCAGCTTCAGAGAAAGACACAGTAAGCAAATGGCTAAAGGGAAAGATGGCCAGAAGGCCCAGGATGGAGCCTTTGCTGAAATGGAAGCAAATGAAATGGAAGAAGAAGTCTGATTTTTAAAATAATTTTTTAAAAGACAAAACAATAAGCCAAGTTGGAATCAGCTGAAGAATGAAATCCTTTGAGATAATCTGTACAAAGCAGAGGGACTGACACTGGGAAAGTGAAGAGTTCGTCCGTACTTCCCCCTTTCTCGTGCTTACCAACTCCAAGAGTGATTCTTAAAATAAAATGAATGTCTTTACCTTGACCTGTAAGGCTCTATAACATTATCTGATGCCAGCCACCCCTCAATTTCATTTTCCACTTTTTCTTCAATTCTCCCATGTTCTGGACCTTGTTATCTTTTACTCTCTGGATGAAAGCTTATTGTCAACACAGGGCTTCTGCTGTAACTCTTTTTCTACCCAGACCCCACTGACACTGTACCCCTCGTGCCACAAATTACACAGGGCTTCCTTGTAGAAGAATCCTGTGCCTATGCTCCCTCCTGTGGCCCACTTGCTTCATCAGCTCACGCTATTGTATCACCCTGATTATCTTTTTATACTATTATCACGCAACTATTTTTTTTCTAATTAGAAAAAAAATTTTAAGGAAATTTTAGGTTCAGAGCAAAATTGAATGCAAGATGTCTGCTACTTTTCTTGTTGCCAAGACAAAATACCTGACACCCAAGGTTAAAGGAGGAAAGCATTATTTAGCTCACAGTTTGTAGAGGTTTCAGACCATAATCAGATGGCCCCAAGGCAGGGTGGTGGCAGAGGGTCAACAGTTCATGCAGGTGGAAGATACAAAAACAACCAGAGCAAAAAGGGAGGAGAGCAAGCTTCTTTTCTTCTATTGTATGCAGGCTCCCTGCCCTAGGGCAGGTGTAGCGCTCACACCATCCCAGTGCCCTGCTTCTTGCACAGGCTGAGGATATTAACTTTACAAAGTGACACCCTGACCCCTGTTAAATCACGCTGGAAACCTGTATCTGTTTCCTGCGGCGAGGACATGAAAACAAGAGGTCCAGGTTTAACAAGTTGTCTTGGAAAAGCTCACCCCTCATGACCACCCAAGTCCTTGCAGGGGCATTCAGACACAAACCATAACAAAAAGTGAACAAGGTTCCCTGCTGTGGGCTGGATGCTTGTGTCTTCTTCCCAGTTTATATGTTTGAGACCCTCATATCCAGTGTGACAGTATTTGGAGATAGGACCTGTGGGCCATAATTAGGTCGTGAGGGTGGATCTCTCATGGTAAAATTAGCGTGCTTAGAAGGAACAAGAGCTTCTTTCCTCCTCTGCCTCTTCCTTCTTCTCCCCCCTCCTCCTTCTCTTCCTCCTCTGCCTCTCCTCTCTCTCTCTCCCCTTCCATCCCTTCTCCCCCCAACCCTGTCAGGACGCAACAAGAAAGCATTCAGCTGGAACCGAGTTAGCCAGCATTTTAATGTGGGATGTTGGTCCTCCAAGATTTCAGAACTGTGAAGAATAAATTTGTTCTTTATGTCACACACTCTGTGGCTTATTTCTTTTCAGCACTGAATAGTATTCTGATGTCTGGATATACCACAGTTTACCAGTATCTGTATTTTTAAAAAGTAAACAAGTACCTGTATTTAGTTATCTACTTATTTAAAGATATACTGATTGCTTCTAGGCATGAATAAAATTACTCCAAACATCCTTGAGAAGAGTTTTGTGTCAACACAGTTTTCAGTTCATTAGGTGAAAATCAAGGAGTACAACTGCTGAGTCACATGTTAGGAGTGTGTTTGGTCCTGTAAGAAACTGCTAAGCTGTCTTCTAGAGTGGCTGTACCACTTTGCATTTCCAGTATGAAAGAGTGAGAGTTCTTGTTGCTCTGAATCCTACCAGTAGTTGGTGTTACTCATCAGATCTTGTACCAGGTGACTTCTTTCTCTTTTCCAGAGTGAAAATGATCGTAAACTATAAATACTGTGAACTGATTCAGGACATGAAGGCAGCCATGACAGCACTATTAGAGTCACGCGTGGGAAAGGGCTTCAGAGCTGCTCAAAAGGTGACAAGAACAATAGCTTAAGTGTTTCTGAAGCAAGGAAGAGTATACTTGAGGGAGACTAATGACAATGTATCTTTTACAGGAATATATGTTCAAAACTTTGCACACTCACTATATTTAATTATCTCTCTCTCTCTCTCTCTGTATTTTTGAGACAAGGTCTCATTATAGTTCAGGTTGACCTTGAATTCAGTGTAGCCCTGGCTGGCCTTGAAATCACCAGGTAGCCGAGGCTGCCCTCAAAGTCAAAACGATCCTCCTGCCTCAGCCTCCTGAGTACTGGAATTAGAGGCATGTACCATTCCGCCAGGCCCACACTTTGTATTTATTTACCTCCCAAATAGAAGGTAAGCTCCAAGACAATAAAGGCTCTGTGCTTTGCAAAATGAGGTAAAGTTATCACACTGTATTTGCACTACTTGAGAGCTAATGAGACTGAGCACATTTTTACATGAAGTGCCTCTTCAGCGGTTTTGTCCATTTTTTCTATTGTATTGTCTGCTTTTTATTATTATCTGTAGGACTTTGTTTTAGATTCTTCATCCAAGCCCTTTGTCAGTTACGTAGTGTGGATGTATGTCTTCTCCTGCTCTGTGGCTTGCTCTTGTACTAATTGGTATTTTCCATGGATAGCTAATTATAATTTAATGAGTTAAAATGTTTTGAAAATGGCAATTTATGAATAATAAGGTGCAATAACTACCTTGAAATGAACTGTTGAGTAAAATGCTAACTTGTGGAAATACAGTTTATATAATTTACTAAAATGTAGGAGGTTGTTTATATAAAATGCTGGTGAGGGTGTGGCATAGCCATTTCTGGAAAACTGTTTAGTAACATATATTACAGATATTTACAGTCAGTATGACCCAGCAACTTCCACTTGTAGTAGAAAAGCACACACACACATCTACTCAGAAGTATAGGAGAACATTCAGAGTGATGCCATTCATTAAGCCAGAGCTAGAAGTAATAAATATACAGCAGCATGGATGAATAAAGTGTACAAGAATGACAGTTCAATGCACAAAAACAAGGGTGAATTTTGCACAACCACAGTGTTAAACAAAAGGAACTAGGTACCCAACAAAATGAAAAAAAAAAACAACAAAAAACCAACAGCATAAAATTCCAACTATGCATAATACAAAAACTGACAAAACTAATATATAATGTCAGAAGCCAGCATGGAGGTTACCTTTGCGGGAGGTTGGTTAGTGACTGGAAAGAAGTCGAGGGTGTGCTGGGGGGCATTGGCAATGTTTTCTTGTTTGATGTAAGCACAGGTGACTAAGGCACATTTACTTAAAAAAACCCTCATTTACTTTTAAAAACCCTCATAACACTGCCTCTTATCTTTCTATATGTATATTACATGTTGGTAAACATTTTATTTAAAGTATACTTAGTTTAATCTTCCATCACTTACATCTTTCTCAGATGATTCAGAAGTCACTTGGAATTTCCTGGAACACTACATCATTACTATAAGCATTGGTTACTAGGGTTGTCCCTAAATTTTGTGTGTGTGTGTGTGTGTGTGTGTGTGAGAGAGAGAGAGAGAGAGAGAGAGATGAGGGTGATGTGACTGACTGTGTGTGTATAACTCCTTCCAATCCCCCAATGTGTTTTTTAAAGTATTGTATTTAGTATAGAAAACATAATGCAAATTATTTAAAATTCTAAAGGCATAAGAGGGTGTACTATGAAGAGTAAATGTCCTTCCTAATTCTGAACTCTGGATACACAATTTGCTATTTTAAGATGTAATGACTATCACTGGCTTATTGCATATCACTGCAGTTTTAAGGTACCGTATAAGCATGTACAAACATATAAACTGCCTTATTCTTTCAAAGGGAGTATTATTCCATTGTAAGTGACAAACACTAATTTATTTAAACAAGTCCCTAATAATGAATATCTGGATCATTTTCCTTCTTTTGATATGTGAACAATATTGACATTATTACTTAATATATGATGCATCTTTTTTTAAATCTATACTTGTAGGCTATTGGAGGTTAAATCCAGAATGAGAATTGTTGGGTCAGTGCATTTGTATTATCAGTCACTGTTATTATCCCTCCTATGGGCTGAATTTATTTATACTCCTGCCAGAAATGTACCTGTATTTCTATTAGAAATGCATTAAAACAATTAAACTTTCAATTGCTGCCAATCAAATAAATAAAAAGTACCAATGAGGTTGTATACATCTTCTAACATACTTAAGAGTTGTTTACACTTCATTTTGTATGAAAAGTCTGAAATTCCATTGCTATTCGCTTACTGAATTATAAGACTCCCTCATGCATGAAGGTCATTTCAGTGATTGCAGATAGTCTTCTAAGTTCTCACTTGTCTTTTGATTTTGCTTGTTCACTTTTCTTCTTGCAGAAATTTTTCATTTTTATGTGGTTGGATCTGTCAATTTTTTTTTTTTTTTTTTTTTTTTTTTTTTTTTTTTTTTTTTTTTTTTTTTTTTTTTTTTTTTTTTTTTTTTTTTTTGCTGCAGTGGATAAATCTAGGTCAGTGATGGTGAACCTTTTATAGACTGAGGCTCAAACTACAACCAAAACCCACTTACTTATCACAGAATACCAACACTGCAATAACCTGAATACTGAGATTTTAGTTTAGAAAAAAAACAACTGTTATCTGAAGTCAGGCTTGTGGGGACATTTGGCTCACATGTTGCCAGAGAGGCTTCTGCGTGCCCGGGGTGACACATGTGTCCTGTGTCTTCATCTTTATTTATTTATTTTTTTTTTAATTTTAGAAACATAAAAGTACAAAAACATATTGACAAACAGACACCCATTATCATAGAAAATAGTACAATCACAACTAATCTATAGACAAGGTGATATGGTCTCAACAGTAGTTGTTGCTTTATCCATTGATATCTTCGAATTGTAGATGTATGGACCCATATACAGACATGCAAA
>PVLD010007485.1:0-71313 GCA_004027595.1 Dinomys branickii | reverse complement strand
TATCTTCATCTTTATTTTCGTAGTTTGATTCTCATGTGTAAGTTTTAATTCATCTGAAATTAATTTTGGTAAAAAGAAAAATGAGGTTAAAAAAAAACCCAACCTAATTTTCCAGTAGGGCTTCACAGTTGTTTGAACACCTTTCATTGAATGATCCAGTTTTGGCTTACTCATTGGAAATACAGTTTATCATATACTAAATTTTGTGCATATGTAGGTCTTTCTGTGGGTGTACAGTATGGTTTAATGATTAGAACTATAACTTATTGGACTGGATGTGAGAGAAACATTCCTTCTTGTTTTTTGGTCTGTTTTTGTTCATATGAACTTTATGGAAAATTTATCTATTTCCAGATATATTTTATTGACATTTTTAGTCATATACATTAACATTAAAGATTAATTTTTTGAGAGAAGTAATTTAATGGTTTTTGAACATTTCTTACTAAATATATGGTATACCTGTCTCAGTTATCTGTTTGTGTTCCTAAATAGAATTTAATATTTTTCTTTGTTTTGAACTTGCACATTTTTCTGTTTTGTAAAGTTTTTAAAAATGAGTTATTTTATGTAAAAATTTTCTAGGTAGCCATCTATATATCATGACTTTAAATATTTATATATTGATTGTCTAGCTTTTTCATTCACTTGTCCTATTAGTTGTAAGAGTTTTACTGCAGCTTTTTAGGTTAAAAATGTCACCTAAAATGGTTATTTTATCTCTTCTAATTTTTATATTTTTATTTTTTCTTTTACTCAGTTGTTTTAACTAATTATACTATCAGAAAAATATATTTTTTTGGTCTTTTTGAGACAGGATCTAGCGATGCAGTTCAGGCTGGCTTTCAGCTCACTTTGTAGCCCAGGCTGGTCTCGAACTTGCAAGGATCCTCCTGCCTCAGCCTCCCTAGTGCTGGGATTACAGGTGTGCACCACAATACCCAGCACTATCAGAAAAATATTAAAACAAAATTGATTTGAAAATTTTATAAATTTTGATATTATAAATTTTTTGAAAAGCAAGAATAATTTTGAGATGATTTTTCAGTAGCTAGCAATGCTCATATACTCTTTCTGTTTTTAATAGTACATGGTTAAATTTATTACTTTAACTGATTATGTCGAATATACATAAAATAAGAATTGTTTAATGGAGCCCTATTTACCCATCATCTATCTTTAATAATTATCAATTTATGAACAGTGTCATTCCATGCAGACCTCACCTGTTGCTTCTTCTAGCCTCTATCCTTGAATTATTTTGAAGCAAATCACAGTATTATTCCACCTGTTAAAATGTATGTTGTTTTTTTTTCTTATAAGGATAACCACACTTTTACCATAACTAAAATTAATAGCTTTAATCATTACTAAACAAAAAATTAATAATAATATCATATAAAGTAATATATATGTAATATGTTAGAATGAGGATTGTATCAGTCAGGGTTTACTAGAGAAACAGATTTAACACAAGATATATAAATGTACAACAAATTACCTATTTGGCTTACAATGGTCAGCTACAGGGTTAGATGAGGAAGTGTGCAGAGGGTGTCTGCACACTGGAGACTGAACAGCCCAGGCCTGGGGCCTGGAGTTCACCACAGTGTCCATGCACGTCCATATTAAGGGCTGTTGAGTCTGCGATGAAATGCTGATGAACCTACGATGAAGGCCCAGGCGGAAGCCCAAGAGTCTGCACCGGAAGCCGGGAGACGACCAAGCCGAAGGTGAAGACTGGAGTTCCTCCGAAGAACTCAAACCCAGTCCTTCCTCAGTTCCTTTTTATAGTCTCCCAGCTCTGGGGAGGTGGGGGGGGGGTCCTCTACACCCACACCCTCTGCATGCCTTCCTCTTGCACAGGTTCAGAATGAATACAAATAAACACCCTGGCTTCCTGCTGAATCACATAGTTAACCTTTTAAACTTCCCAAATTAACATAAACAACATTCCACAAGGGTAAGGGCATGTCCTTCTTACCCCAAGATTTACAACTGCTGAGTTACTTATTAAACCTTCAGACTCCCCAAGTTGGCACAATGTATCACCCATAACAAGGGTCTAAATAAAATTTAATAACTGTAATTGGTAAACCAGGTGTGGTGGCGCACACCTATAATCCTAGCACTTGGGAGGCCGAGGCAGGGGGATTTCTGCAACTTCAAGGCCAGCCTGGGCTACAAACCGAGTTCAAGACCAGCCTGAACTGCATAGCAAAACCCTGTCTCAAACAGACCAAACATAAAGTTGTAATTGGATCTTTAAATTTCCTTTAATCTGTGTTTCCACTTCCATTTGTTTTTTTTCCTCTTGCAATTTTTTGAAGTAATCGTATCTGTAGAGTTTCTCAGTTTATATTTTTTAATTATATCCGTATCATTATCAAATGCATCCCTCTGGCTCCATTTTATCTTGTAAATTGGTTGCCAAATTCAGTAGCTGCTCAGATTTAGATTTGTTTTGGTCAGATTAGTTTATGAGATGTACTGGATACCCCAGCAGGAGACATAAATTATGTGATTTTCTGCAATAAACATGAATACTGAGATTTTAGTTTAGGAAACAAACAACTGTTATCTGATGCGAAGCTCATGGTGAGACTTGCTCACATGCTCCCAGAGAGGGCTCTGTGTGCCCGTGGTGGAATTTAGTAACTCCTGATGATTCCTTCCCAGGTCTATCAGAGGGTGAAATTTCCAGGGAACCCAAAAGGTGAAATTCTGTTTTCACTTATTTATTGGCTGGAATATGCAGGTAAGGAGCTACTTCTCATCAGCTGCTAGGGCTTCTTGAGATACCATTCATGAAGGAGAGGTACTTGATTCTTTTCCTTTTAGAATAATTTTTAAAATAGCAAGTGATTTTCTAGCGGGCTCCCAGTGAAGACAAATGCCTTTAAGTGTCATTGTGAATTAATCATCATCATGAACACATACGTGACAGGTTCCAAGTCCATTGCAGTAATTCCTGCTGTTGCATACCTCTTCCCATATCAGGCTAGTGGGAGCTTATTCAGGTCAGCTTATGAGTGCTTCAGATGCAGTTTTAGTATTGTTTGATACTCCCTGGCTTCCTGGCATAAGAAGTTGTTTTAAACTTATCTTCAACATTTTCTGTCCTACATTTGAATCTGCCATTCCTCCAAGAACCCCTTAGAGACCATAATCTGGGGATTGCTGTGGTGCTTATTGCTTCTAGCTTGATCATTATTGCTAGGTCTTTTCCATGGAGAGAGGATACTAAAAAATAAAAAAAGTCATTAATTCACACTGATGCTTTTAATTCAGAGTTAGGGCTACAGCTTTCACTTGACTCCCTTCACCTTACATCGGTGCCTTATTTCTTCTACACTGAAAGCTCAGTTACTCCAAACACCAAGGTAATTTACTTCCATTATACCGCATTAAAGAAACAGCAGGCTGAGAGTAACAGGACTAATAGTACTCCCTCAACTATGCGTAAAAGGTTTTGTGATTCCTTTTACAATCAGGGGATATTCTGAAATAAATGACCACAACATAACTGTGAGTTAAAATCAGTTGGGATGACTTGTTGCTGTTGGCAATTGTTTTTTATCTGAGCAGTTATTATAGTGAATTGTATCTCACATGCACTCATATTGCATTTTTAATATAATCTCAAGTGAAGAATCACATGTAGGCTTTTGCATCAACATTTACATGTGTAATTGGTCTAAGGTTAATTTTGAGCTGGCTTTGTAGGAAATTGGAACTCTCATTCTTAGGGTCTGGAACAGCATAAGTAACAAAAGGCCAAGACATAGAGACAACTCAGTGGAGAAAAGATAGTCTTCTCAACAAAATAATGTGAAAACTTGGATATCAATATGCAAAAAAGAGCCATAATCCTACTGTTTATAAAAATGAACAGGTAAAGGAAAATAATATTTAACGCAATACTTAAAGCTTTAAAATCTCTAGGGGAAAAACTTAGTGACCTAGAACTAAGCACAGATTTCTTAAAGATGACACAAAAACATGACCCATAAAAGAGTGAAATTGTACTTCATCAAAATTTCAAAACTTCCTTTTCACAAACATTAGCAGGAGACTGAAAAGACAAACCTGCTGGTCACAGAGTGGGGTAACTGTGCCCTCCGAGTTGTAGCCCCTTGTTTCCCACCTCTAACATAAGGATTCCTAGATTTCTTATCAGAACTGTCAGCGAGGTAGGGCCACCCCCTTTTGTCTGTAACTTGTGTTTTGAAAGTTCGGATGCAGCCCTTTGTCTGCCCTCTTGCGGTCTTTGTCCACCGATTCTTTCCTGCTTCCTTCCCAGCAAGTGATCCAGCTGGGAAAGACAGGAAGGTCCCTACCTGCCCAGGGGCTGTCACCTGTCAGAGGCTGAAACCATCTCAACTGATCTTTTCTCCACGTGTAGCAGATGACAAGTAGGATGAAGCCAGGCTTACAAGATTTTTTAAAAACACATTTAAAATGATTCTCAATCCTCCTACCTTACTTGGCTTTTTGCAATTTAAATAGTCTGAACTGTGGAGGGTACAAGTTCAGAGGCAGAAATGCTGGGGCAAAGTTTGGTGATCCATTATTTGATGCATAAATGTTTAGGATTGTTATGTCTTCCACTTGCAGCTTTCCCCTAACTACTATGTAGTCATCTTCTTTATCTCTTTTAATTGTTTTCAATTTGAAGTTTACATTGTCTGCAAATATAATAGCTACCCCTGCTTTTTTCTGGGAACATGCTGCATGGAGAATTGTTTTCCATCCTTTAATTTTTGGTCTGTGGATTTCCTTTTGAGTAAAATGTGTTTCCTGTATACAGCATATCATTGGATTTTGTTTCTTAATCCACTCTGCCAATTTGTTTTTTTTTTTTTTTTTGGACTGGTGAATTGAGGCCATTTACATAAATGGTTATAATTGTTACATGTTGGCTTATTCTTGTCATGCTATTTGCTTGCTGTTGCTTTCCTACATTTGCTATGTTTACTTGCTTGTTCTGTTTGAGGGTTTCTTTCTATTTTTCTTGAGATTGTGGTCTCTTTTTTCTCTGTCTAGAATATCTTTTAGTACTTTTTGTAATGTGGTTTGGCACTCATGAAGTTCTTCGGTTGTTCTTTGTCATAAAAATATTTTATTTCTCCATTGAATTTGAAGGATAGTTTTGCAGGATACATCAGTCTGGGTTGGAAGTTGTTTTGTCTCAGAATCTGATATTACAATACCTTGCTCCAAGCTCTTCTTGATTTCATGGTTTCTGTTGAGAAGGCTGCTATTCTGATGGGCTTTCCTTTATAGGTGATCTGTTTCTTTTCTCTAGCAGCTTTTAGTATTGTGTTCTTTTGCTGGATGTCTGGGATCTTGACTACTATATCTGTGGGTGTGGTTTTATTTGGGTTATGGCTCTTTGGGGTTCTATATGCCTCAATTAACTGCACTTCAGTATCTTTTACTGTGCTTGGGAAATTTTCTGCTATTATTTCTGCAAATATTCTTTTTATATCATTTGTGTTGCTTCCTGCTGTTTCATTGACTGCTATTACTCGGATATTATTTTTTTTGCCTCATCTTGGAGCTGTTGGACTGATTTTTCCTGCATCCTTGATGACTTTAAGAGATCCTGCCTTTCACAGTTGCTAGCTGCCATGCTGTTTTCAAGATCTGAAATTCTATCTTTGGCTTAATTGAAATGGTTTTGCAAGCTTTCAATGGCAGTTTTCATTTCCTGGCAATCTCTTTGAGTCTGTTTCATGTGTTCTAATTCATTTCTAAATTGCTCATGTAATGTTTCCATTTGTTTCCTATAGTCTTCTATTCTTTTATCTGTTTCTTCTCTATATGTGTGGAGCATTTCTTCCATTATTATTTTCACTTCATTTTTTGCCTGAGAGGTTAGTTCTGCTTTAGTCTCTTCTATGGCCTGATGGAATTGTTTCTTTACTTCAGATGCCATCATTTCAGAAATTGCAGGTATGTGGCTTCCTAGTTCTCCTATATCACTGTTTCCTGGACTTGTTCTGGGTGAGTTCTGCAACTGCGTTTTGCTCCTCTGTCTTATCATTTTGGATGTCAGATGAAAAGTGTTGAGCTACATATTACCCAGGCAGCTCACCAAGCAAAGGTCCACTGCAAAGGTTGCTCCAATGGCACAGTCAAGCTCAGCTCCCTCTCTTAGGGAAACTTCCCCTTAAGCTTTCTTCCAAGATTTCCACTCAGAAGGTCGCTCAGATGCTGCTTTGTAGACCAAGCTCCTTCCCTGTCCCAAAGTATCAGGGCGGAGCGCACGCGCATGAGTCACCTGCCGAGTTCCACAGACAGGCTGCTCAGATGCTGCCACATGGACCGAGCTCCTCCTTGTCCCAAACTATCAGGGTGGAGCCGGCACAGGACTCTGTTAAAGATGTACTGTTGCCTAGCCCCTCAGAAGGGATGGTGTTTCACAGTCTTTAGGTACATAGGTTTAGGGTTGGGATAGAGTAGAAAGGGAAGAGCAACTGCATTTGAATATCCCACAAATTAATTAGTTGTCTTTTAAGAAACATGATAGATGAAACTGATTTTAAGTAAATTTGCATATGTAAATTTGAAGAATGTGCTTCAGCGAGGTAGGCAGACATTGAGAAACTGAGGGAGTGGGTCATAGTCCCTGGAAGGAAAATAAAATGGGCAAAGAGGCAGGGATGGAATATGCATATTGAGTTAGAGACTTGCAGGAAGTGATTTGCTGACTAAATCAGGGTTTATGTCAAAGCAAGAGGGCAGGTTAAGCCCAGAAGTATAAGCTGAATGTGGAAGAGAAATGGGAATGTTTAGAGCCAGGAAATGCTACTGAGAAGAGAAATTGAGGACTAACGCAGTCTGAGCTTGGACTAGGGTCCTGGAGTAGGATTGTGGTGTAAGGGGAAACACGCATGGAGCAGTCTAGAAGGGAATAATGTGACTTTGTGACAACTTGGTGCTATGGCTTGTGTTAAGTTGTCTCCCCCCAAAGTCTCGTGCAGTGACAAGCGGGCTTTTTCCGAGATGGCTGGATCTAGAGTGTGATTGATTCATGGTGCAGTGCCGAAATTAAGGACGTGTGATTACTAAATCACTCCACTGACTGGCTTGACGCCACTTTAATCCCAGAAGCCTGGACAGAGTATAAAAGGCAGATAAGGACACTATTAAGGTCCTTCCCTTGTTGCTTTTGCTACTTGCGGGCACCATGAGCTATTCTACCCTGCGATGCCCCTCTAGCATGTGGCACCCTGCCTTTGAGCCAGCCAACTGTGCACTGAAACCTCTACAAAGTGTGAGCTACATAAACCTTTCCCCCTTTAACTTTGGTTGTTGGGTATTTTTGTCTCACCAACAAGAGAAAAGTACCTGAGACAACTTGGTCACAGGGGCTGAATAGAAAGCCTAAAGTGAAAGATGTCTGCAAATCTTCTCAACTGGGAGACCAGAGTGAATAGTGAAGTTGGAAGGAATTTGATTTGAAAGAAAATGAAGAAAAGGGGTAAGGGTGTTTTTTTGTTCTATTGAATCCAGTATGACTGGTGGGTATCGAAGTAGAGAGTACTAAGGGGCCTACAAAGCAGGATGCTCTGTGCAGGTGAGGGGTCAGGAGAATAGCTGTAGCTCCCAAAGTTGTCAACATCAGATCCACATAGATGAAAGTGGATGAAATCTCAGGGTGAAAATAGACATAAGTTCTGGCTCTAAGAATTGGGAACTGGTGCTACATGAGTTTTTTATGTAGTTATTTTTGGCAGCCAGTCCTACATTTCATTCAATTGATGATCACTGCAAGATTGGGGAAACATATTTTCTGTTTTTGTATAGGTTTCCCATTATTTCTCTAGTCAAATTTATCCATTACCATCCAGAGGCTCTATTTGTTTTAGTGATGAACTTTCCTCTAGCATGCATTAAAAAGAGGCTTGTCTGGCTGCCTATTTTTTTAAATGACACAAATACAGCCATTTCTCTCCGCTAAATTTTCACTTCTGAGCTTTCTGACAATGAATTGCACTGTGGTGGAAGAGAGAGGAGGAAGGCAGTGGGTAGAGACAGATCTTTTTATAAAGATCAGCAATTCTCTGTGCTTTTATTCCAGGCAAAGATTACATTTAAGACCCAGGGGTCTCTGCTGCCACAGATCCTTTTCAGAATGAGTGTCTGTGGTACTGCAGATAGTTTGGGGTGTCCATTCTCATTTGACAGTGTTAAATATACCCCACTGAGCCACAAATCAGTGACTTATCTAAGCATAAATAATATCTCTAATAAGGGGCCTCTTTTAATTTGGACAGTGCATTATATTGAACAGACTTTATCAAAAGTATAAAATGTGTCAGGCAGTCATTTTTAATGAATATAACTTGAAATTCTTTCTTTAGGAGAAATCTATTTCTCTTCAATTGCACAAAACAGAGAGCTCTGCTAAGTTTTGTTGGCTGTTGTGTACTTTATTTACTTTCTGAGTGATGGAGAGAGGTAAGGTTTCTCTGATTTTTCAGTATCTAGCTTACACATCAGGGAAGGCAAAGGAATTTAGAAACAAAAGGGAGAATCCTGAGGAGCTAAGCTTGGTCACAGCAGGACAGGGCCCCAGCATGGACCGACACCATTCATGTGCACGTTAGTGTGGCACACTGCAGCTTGGTGAGCATCATTGCAGGCGCTGAGTCTGCCCCGATTGCTGCCATAACCCTGGTACTCGGCCCAGCAGCATCTGAAACACCGGGTAGGGCTCAGCAACTATCGCCGGAATACATTGATATGGTGTGCTAAAGTGATATGATTATTTCTTAAGTCCTCAGATTCCATCTTTGACTATTCTGATATACCAAAGATGTGATCTAGACCTTCACCACTGTTAGTCTAGAAACGGAGGTGGGATAGAGAAAAAATTTCAATGCAAAGATGCACTCAGTTTTTCAGGCATAGCACAGTTTTCTCAGCCTTTATATATCTAAGGAGCAATACTATGCCATCTTGTCCAGCTTTGTTTTAATAAATGGATTAATGAATGGCAATGGTGCACCATGGCAAAAAGGGTATGAGTGTAGACAGAAAGGAATTTGATTCATTTGAAGGGGTGTAACCTGTTTTAGAGACCTGGCCACCCATAAAGGGAAATAGGATTAACTTTGTACAAGTGTAAACTATGAACTACAATTAAAGATAGATGTGATATGATGGAAACATTTTTTCTGGCAATATAATGAACTAAAAAAATCCCTTAAATTCCTCTAGTACAAAATACCTGAAAATGCAAAAAGAATTTATAAGGAGGGAGGAGGTAATAAAAAAGTAAAAGTTTACAAAAAACATACAAATAGTGTGTAGCATACCTGATGTGTGTTAAAAGATGGCTAAAATTTTTTTGTTAATGATGAATACCCCAGAAGTTAGGATTTCATGTGACTTTTAAATCTATTCTCTTATACTTCAGTATATCACTCAAATTTTTTCATAATAAATACGTATTATTTGTTCTTCTAGAAACAGATAATATTTCACTGAGAGAATTTAAAAACGAATGTGCTGATCAGCTTGAGAGAACTTAACAAAATATTTTTCAATCCAGTGAAAAATTAGACTAGGATCTGCTGAACACAGAAATGCCTCAGAGGCCGCCAGAAGAAGGATCTGAAACTGTTTCAAAGCCCAAAAGACACACGTAGAATCAGACTAAATACAATGAAAACAAAATCCTCAGTCAGTGGTCTTTGGATTGGAGTCAATATAGATGCTGTGAGCACCAAAAATATTTTCTAAGACCTGAATTCAGTTTCAGGCATTGTTTGGTTTTCCTGTATTTAGCAGAAAAGCAAAATAAAATGCAGACTGTGTGGGTCCCAATTCTGAAGCTAAAGACTTAAGACGTATTTGAAGCACCAGAATTTTTCAATGTACTTCTTTAGTCTTTAGAAAAATGCCATTCACAAGAAGAAACTGGAAGACAGAGCATTTTGTCGCCATTCAAGGGAAGAGAAAAGGTTTAAACTAGTTATCATCTTGTTTCAGAAAGAAGCAACTGATATCAGACAGTTTTTCCAATAAGGCCAGTGCCATCCGTAAGAAAAATGCAATCGGTTCCCCAAAGACTGTGTCAAAGAAAACTTGTACTCTTACACTGTGCAAGAATCGTTGCATTGAGATGATTTTCAAAGAAATTCCCAAGAAAGGAAAATTATAGCATTCTGTCCTCAAAGTGATAAAGACCTGCATCCCCAGGCTGAAATCTGGCTTTGCAAGCAGGTGCTCAAACAGCACAGTTTTTATCTCAAACCTATTTCACTTATCAAGTTAGGTTATACAAACTTTTTATTCCTTCTGACCCTTAGTTTTTTCATCTGTATAATGGGAAGCCTGATAATAGCAGAATGCAGAGAAGAATCCCTACATGTCTTATTTTATGTGTCAGTGGTGTAATTCAAATGCAAAAGCATAATCATGAAAATGTTGATTCGAATGGGGAAAGCACACAAATGCCATAACCAAAGAAGCTTAAATGAATGTGACTTTTCCCCTCCTCTAAAGCCATGATTGTAAGCTGCTTAAGGTCACTCGGAAGGCCTATTAAGGTAAATAGCAGCAAAGATGTCAAATGTGGAGTCTTAAATCCTAAAACAGGAATGTCAGAGATCAGCAAGTCCAATGTATTTGCTTTTCTAGCCAAGACAACTAAAGCTCCCGGTGAGGAAGTGAGGAGACTGAGGTTGTGTCACTTTTCAGTGATTGCGTGGGCACTACAGTTCTCTTGACTCTCCACCTGGTGTTTTCTTACCCACAAGCAAGAAAAATCTTGCTCGAGAACAGATCCCTACTTGCCAGATGCGAGTTTGTAAAAGCTTTCTTGACTAACTCCCACTGCTTTCGTCCATGGAAATTACCTCCTCTCTCGTTGCCTCTTCCCTGTACATAATTTTAAACATTACACCTAAAAGACTGTGACATTGCTCTCTCATTTCTACTAGGCTGGTAGTTCTTTAAGGACAGGAGGCATGACCCTTCCTGTCCTTCCTTCCTGCCTTCCTACCTTCTTCCATTCCTCTCTCTCCCTCCCTACTTCCCTTCCTTTTTTTCTTTGTCATTCTCAGATTTTCATTGGTACCCAGGTCACATGGAGCAGGACCAGGGGAGGAAAGAAAAATCTAGAGCCCTCTGAATATGGGTTAGGGTATGGAACGATTTCGGAGCCCTCCTCTGGGGCATGTAAGGCCAGCACAAGGGCCAGCCTCCTGCATGTCACAGAAGAAGGGCAGTAGCTCTTGCAGTGTTGTGGAGAATGTAATTATGATTTATACTTCACCTTTTTTGTATGCCTTGGGAAACTTTACCTGTATCTTGGCCAGAAATCACACTGACAAAGTCATAGACAACCTGGTCTATCCTATTCATATTGTCTCTAAACTCCTTCAGCTTCACCAGGGTGTGCCCCAAAGTTCTGACTCTGTAAGAGACTGCTTGGGCTGGGGCTGGGCTTTTAAACACATTCAGATCTGAGTACACTGGGACCACCAGGTCTGTGAATTATAGCATGAGCCTTACGATGTCCCAGAGGAAAGAGAAGGTAGTGTAGCAGCACTGGTAGACTATCTGTCTTTTAGGAATTGGCATGTAGCATTTAGCAAGTTGGTTGAATTGGGCGGATGATGGGTATTTGGATAAAGTTCTGAGAAAGTACTGCAAAGAGATTCTGTAAACCATTGCCTCACTCACTTTAGGCTGAACATGGTTATCTCTAGTTCCAAAAATCTAAATTAGGATTTTTGCCCTGTGAGCATGTAGTATTTCCATTGTAGTGACTTCAGGTATTTCCAGTTGAAATAAAATTAGCTAGATAAGGGTACACTAAAGACACATTTCCATATGCGGTCTGAATATTCTACTGAAGAAGGAGCCGCATCTAAACAGCTGCTTGGTTGCACTGAAGGAACCAAAAGTCTTAGTAGACAAAAGTAAGGACTGCTCTAATTATATACCTTTCATCTAGGACTATTTCTATTATTTACAGAACATGTCACTCTCTGTCCTACTCTATCCTTATTTACTAATGTTTCTAGTCATTGATGCAATTTGTTTAGTCAAGCCTCAGAAGACTCATTTGTAGTTACTAGGCAGTAAGAGAAAATGAAATGATGCTTAGTAACATGTGAAGCTCACTACATTGCACAGAGCGTCAGGAATAAATTCATACTGCGGTTGAGAAAAGAAAACTCTTTCTGACATCTTTTTATTTGGGATCCAAAAACATTTGACTCTGATGCTGGTGTCTGATAAGTTATGAGTCAACCAGCCCCCCTCGTGGGAAAACTTTAACTTTCAGTATTTCTCTCCTTCCTGTACCTGTTCCACTTCAGTTCCCCTTGGCCACAAAAACCAAACCCACCCTCATTCACTTTGGGAGGACTCTGACAAACAGCTCACCTCACTCAGGTTGTTCTGGCCCATGAACAACCCACCCTGCTCATATTGTTCTGACCCTCGGACCACCCCCACCCTCACCCCTCTGCTGTGGCTGTTCTGGCCTGCTGACACCTACCCCTAAAAAGAGTTTAAAAGACCACACTTTGCTCAGCTCACCACTGCCTTGGTCCACTAGGCAGCCTGCTACCCCCTGTGCTGCCCCCCGCCCCAGTAAAGATTTCTTTCATGTCAGAAGGTCTGGTCTGGTTCCGTGTGGGGTCTCAGTTTCTATCAGTGTCCACCAAAGAACAACTGTAAATTCCTAAAGTACTAGTATCTACCTGAATACTGAGTAAAATGTTGACTTTTTTCAACCTCTACACCCAGAGTCACTTCCTAGAAGTAAGAATATAATATAACAGAGTCTTCCCAGTTGGAGATGAATCAGGTTGCTTCAGACTGATAGATGTAAGGAACAGTCTGACATTTAGGAGTATCCAAAAAAGATGTTTCAATTAGTGAGATTTTAATAGTCTATGTTGTGGTAACAAGTTCCCCCAAATCCCATTGCCCTTACAATGAGAGATCATTCTCTCTAGTTAATGTTGCTGTCCCTATGTGAGTCACCTTTAACTTCTTGGAAGAAGGCTCACACCCCTGTTTACATCATGCTTTATCTAGTACCAGTGGAACCGAAAGAGAGGAGAATGATCTTAAAGCCTGATCTCTAAAATGGCCTATGTCTCTTCTCATACCCTGGCCAACGTAGGACCATGAGGCTAAGCCAGGTGTTATGGAGTGACTTGTGCTCCCTCTAAAGATGCATTCAAGTCCTAACAGCCAATGCATCAGAATGTGATCTTTTATGTAAATAAGACCATTACAGACAGAGTCAAGATAATGGCAAAGTAAAGCAACGCAAAGAAGAGAAAATGCAGAAACAAATATGGAGAGATGGTTGTATGAAGCAATGGAGAGCTTGAAATTAAGTGGACACAACCAAGGGACACTTTAGGCTCCCAGGAACTGGAAGGAACCCCCCCCCCATGCTTCAGAGGGATCATGGCCCTATCACCTTCTAAACTGTGTCTGTAAGAAAATAGATTTCTGTTCTTTTAAGCAATCTGGCTTATAGTACTTAACTATGGTAACCATAGGAAACAGATATACCAGACACCAAACAGGCACAGGATGGGCCAGATAAGGGCAAAAGGGAAGGATGTAGTAAGAACAGCAGTAAATACTTGGATAAAAATGCAACTTACAGTGGAAACCCCACGTGGCCTTCAGCAAAACGTACATGACCACTTGACTGAGAGGTTATTGTGTCCAGTAGGATGACTATAGTTGACAACAGTCTATTGTCTGTTTCAAAATAGAAGATTTCAAATGTTTACAACACAAGAAACAGTATTTGAAATGATACATATGCTAATTATCTGAATTATGTCAAAACATCACACTGTATGCCCATAAACATGCATAATGTTTATGTGTCAATTAAAAGCAATTATTTTTCCAAAAGGGAAAAAGAAAGGTTATCTTGCCAAGAAAAACACTCTGCATTAGAAGGGAACAGTACTTTTGCGCCAGGGTTCTGCATTAGAATCTCCTAGGAAGCTTTGGAAATACCCACATGGCAGATCCACATACGAAAATCTTCCACCTTCTGAAACACTTAATCATCAGATTTCGGGTTGTTCTATAAGACTCTCCCCCGGTTCAAGTCTCTGATGCATAAATCTGCTTCAGAGCTTCAACATGGGAGGATAGCTTCCTTTCTGCCCCCAACTCCTTCTAGTAGTGGCTCTGGGTCAGCAGCAAGATCAGATGCCTTTTTGATGACCTTGCTTCTAGCACCATGAGGAATATCAAGAACTTCCATTTCCTCATGGAAACTGCAAAGGCATAGTCTTCTTTTCCAAACATTTGAAGTTCCGGGTTCTAATCAGGATTTCTAAGATACAGAGCATTAACTTGGGCCCCAGAAACTAGAAGGTGAATAAAAAGACTGTTCAACAAGTAGCTGTTGACTCTTCCAGGTGAGGCAAGGAGGACAATCTATATAACTCTTATTTTGCAACAGCAAACAGAAACACTGAAAACGGCACCCAGGATTTGGAGGTAGATTTATTTCACATCAACGGGCACTGACAAGGAATTAATCCTTATAAAAATGTCAGGCCTCAAAAGCCCAGGAGGGAGGTTTTTATGGGGTTGAAAGGAGAAGTTCAGAGGCAGAGTCCTTGGCTGTCTGGTTCTTACAATGTGCATCATAGTGACCAGCTATGCATCCCAGTGCCAGTCATTTCTAAGAAACAGAAATAATGGAAACTGTAACAGGAACTATTACCTGGGCAACTAACAGAAACTGAAGTATACTGGTTGGGGGGGCATTTTCTGCTACAATCTCACTATAGTCAGGTGAGTTTTGTTAGTTATTGCTCTAAAATATGTTTGTTATGGTCACATGTTTCTGTCCCCATCCATAAGTGAAAATCTTAACCCTTAATAATAGTATGGTATTAGCAGGTGGGGCCTATGGGAGATAATTGGGTTTAGATGTGATCAGGAGAGTGGCTCCTCCTAATGGGATTAGTATTTTTTATAAGAGAAAGAGACCAGAGCTTACTCTGTCAGCCATTTGAAGATAGAGTAAAAATGGAGTGAGATCTCCATAGACATCAGGTCAGCTGGTGCCTTGGTCTAGGGCTCTCCAGCTCCTAGAACTATGAGAAATTGTTATGTAAGTCACCTTAGTTTATGCTATTTTTGCTATAGCAGCTCAAACTAAGACAGCACTGGATCTGGATGATTCTGTTAGATTTAGTGACCATGTGAATGCAGTAAAGTATCTTTTTTTAAAGGGGAATTCATAGAAACGGGAGTGACCAGAGCCATTCTAATGCTACTGAAGGTGGAGTTAGGGGTTATGGTTTGGGATCAAGAATGGCAAGTAACCTGTCAAATTAGCCTCACTGTGAAGTAAGACCAAGTCTCTTCCCAGCAAGTCACACATAACTTTCCCTAAACAGATCCTCTGTCCTTCCCAAACCCTAAGAGAGAGCTCTCATTGCCTTTCTTTTTATTTTATTTTATTTCAAAAAATAAAGGAAGAAAACATATTAACAAACAGATATTCATATACAAAATAGCATAAGAACAATACAAACACTACAGAATTACAGACAAAGTGGTAGGAAATTAACATTGGTTGTTGTATTACGTATTGATGTCTTCAAAGTGGTCTCTCAGGAAAACAAATGGAGACATGCAATAATGATCAAACAAATACTCGTTACTGGTTCCTTTTGGTAAAGAAAGAGAAGACAGTAGTACAACTGTTAGCTATCCTGTATATACATCTAAGTTAGGCCATGCATCTAAGGTTATCAGCCAAATCTGGCACCATTAGCCACATGTTAGGAAATTCAGAATAGTCCACCGACCCCGAAAGAAATCAGTCCTTTTCTCAACCCCACCCCTATTCTGGTCCTTGACTGCATATGCCCCTACTCCCCCAGACCTTTCCACTCTCTGGGAGATTTCTACATTTGGAATTTTCACAGCCTTCTAAACGAGGTTTACAGTGCCTTATCCCAACCCCTGCAGTCCATCCATTAATAACTGTCAGCCCACACAGTAGAAAGGCAAGAGAGTGGCACCTAGAAGGAATGCAAATGAAATCTGCATACTCTTTTTAAATGGAAGGAATTTGACCAGTTGAAGCAATTTTTCTGTTTCTTTTAAGGAAAAGTGGACACATGTAAATAAAGATAAAATTGTGAATTTGCAAAGTGCAAAATAGAGAAGTATTGGCAAATGCCTTTTTTTCCCTGTGAAATAAGAGACCAGATAATCTTCTGTGCATGAAGGAAACAATAGTAGATTGGAGGTTTGGTGAGGAGGGAGTGATAATGTTTTCTTTAAAAGGCTTCACAGCCTGGAATAGTGGCATACACCTGCAATGCCAGCACTCAAGAGCCTGCAGCAGGAGTATCGCCATGAGTGTGGGGCCACCCTGGGCAACATAGGGAGTTCAAGTCCGGCCTAAATTAAATAGTGAGTCTCTATTTCAAGCCCCACCCCTCGAAAGTCTTTAAAGATGAGAAAGTAACTTGTCATAGAACTTTTGTATAATTCCCAGCAGAGTGGAGGTCCATTTCAGTGGAGTGGTATCAGTCTGCTCTATTAGGTGGCTTTCTGTAGTAGGTGCAAAATGTTTGTTGATAAGACCTTCAAATGCTGAAAGAGGCCCACCCTTGGAGACTAATCTGCTTCACTTGTAGTCTAAAGATCTGAATTTTACTCATATCTAAAAAACACTTTCACAGCAACATCTTAGACTGACATTTGGCCTAGTTACTGGATACCGTAAACTACCCTCATTGACACATGTAATTAACCATCACAAACAGCCATGGAAAGAGAGGAAATTGTGTTAGACAGTCAGTGCTTAAATTGGGAGAATTTGGTACCAAAGTTCTTTAAATGAATATGGATGTGGACAACTGGGATGACAAGACAAATGTCACTGGGGATGTGAAGGTAAAGGAATAGAGGCTCATCACTTAGACAATGAAATCATCTAAGATGCTGCCAGAAGAGACAGGAGGAAAGAATTTTTATTGAATGGCAGGTAATAATGAGGAAGAAGAAAGATGACCAAGAAAAGGGAGAGAGAGGGCTGTAATCAAATGACATGAACTTCTGTGGTCAGAATTCAAACTCTCAGCTCTGCTACTGGCTGACATTGAGTAAATCACTGAATATCTTGTGCCTGCTTCTCCATTTCTCCAGTCCTATTTTAATGTTCAAGGACTTGGGTAGGAATCAACTATAGTGGAAAAGCAATTTGAAAAGGCAGCAAAACCTGTTAGAAGATAGAGTTTCTTGACAATGTTAGATACCAAGCATTGCACTCTGTGTGTAAACAAATCTAAGGAGTTGTGGTAGCCAGCCTCTGCTTGGCTTCAAGATGATACTTCCAACTGGCATTCACACCTTTGTGTGGGACCTCCTGCATTCAGTAGGGCCCTCTTGTATAAAAAGTAAAATGAGACAGAAATGACGATGTGTTAGCTCTTTATCACTATAAAAAAATATCACCTGAGAAAGGCAACTGCACAAAGGAAAGCTTTGGCTTACAGTTTCAGAGGCTTCCGTCCATGGTCCTCTGGCTCCACTCTTTCTAGGCAGGGGCAAGGCAGTACTTCCTGGCAGAAGGGAGCAGCAGAACAAAGTTCCTCACGATGGCCAGAAGCAGAGAGCAAGAGGACAAGGAATGAGTCAGGCAAAAGATATGCTCTGCCGGGCCATGCCCTTAGCTAGGCTTTACCTTCTATAGTTTCTGTCACCTCCCCATACTCCATTAAATTGTGAACCCATCAGTAGGTTAATTCACTGATGAGATAAAAATTCTTATGATCCAGTCACACTCCCAAACTGCCACCTGTTATTTCACTTGGGGTCAGGTCTTCAACACATGAGCATTTTGGGGGACATTTTATATCCAAACCATCAGATGATACACAGTTTTCAACACTTGGTCATAAAAAGTGTATGGATTCTTCCTATTTCTTGGGTCACTTTGGTAAGTGGTCAGTCATAATGTCATGTGGACATTCAATCAGGTCTATGGAGGGGCTTGTGCATGAAGAACTGATACCTTCTGTGAGCACCATATAGTTGGGCCACATCAAAAGTGAATCTTCTACTCCAGTTAAGCTTTCAGATAACCATCATCCCCACTAGTAACTTAGCTATAAAATAAGAGGTCAGGAGCCAAGAACAACTACCCAACCTGCTTTGAATTCCTAACCAGTGGAAATTATTGGTGTACAAAATGGTTGCTTTAAACTACTAAGATCTAGGGTAATTTGTGATGTGAAAATAAATAAGTAAATAAATAAAGTGAGAGGTGTTTGTGTCACCTGAATCTTGAACTTCTTCTTTATTCATATTTTCTACCTCTGCACAGAAGTGAAAGTAGGTATTTAAAACTTTATTCTGGAAGAAATCAGGAGGCATTTCTCTGTGCACTGAAAGTAGAAAGTGAGTGAGTCTTTTCTGTGCTTTAGACTGGCTTATTTAGGTGTAAAATGAAAGATTGCCCTGATGCTGTCTAGGTACCAACTCTGGGAAACCTCTCGAATGAGATAGTTGGCTCACAAAACACACATGATCTTACCATGATGCCAAATGAAAGTTCAGCTGTTGATTGCATTGATCAAGTTTTCATAAAACTATTTTTTTGGAGAGAAAGCAAGGTCAATAAATATACCCAGTGCAGGCATCAGCCCCAGAGGCAGGAAGTATGGCCAAAAGGAACTGGGGAGAATGTGGTAGATTGAATCTTTATAAAGGAGTTTCTCATAACATACACTAAAAGTGTGCTGCATAGAGTTCTGCCTTAGTGATGTCCTTGGCTATACATTTATGTCTCTGTTCCTTCTAGATTTGTTCTGCTTTATAAATAATATTACATTTTGCTAAATTAAATTTTTGAAGCTTCTTCTGTAACTATGTCTCTCCAATAACTAAATGATTTAAAATTGGAAAAGTATATAGCAGAATAGGTTATTAGTATTTTAGATACCTATAATAGTCCTAGTGAATTTTCAACTATGATTAAACCCATCAATTTCTCCCATTTGCCCATTTTATAAAGCAGGGGATGAAACCATATTAAATTAATTAAATTAGTTTGATGCTTATTTTACGCTCTGAACTAAGTTTCCATACTCTCTCAATCATTCTAACTTTTGGTGGGGTGCTTGTACTGCACCTGACCTGGTAAGGGCAACAGTGGTGTTCCCAAGGTAGAACCTCATCATTCTGCACTACGTTTTCTCATTCATAGGTTATTCTTGACACAAAACATATCCACATCACTAATGTATAGTTTATCCCAAAATTAGGGAAAATGAACTTTCTGTCACACTTGTTTTGGAGATTGTTTTTGTTTCTATTAAATATTGTTACTAACTAATTATATTAGGCCTATCTTATGTGCCTATAACCCCCCAATCACCTGCTCTGTCTCCAGTCCCTGCTCTTGCCTACCAATCCCATTCAAACTCTGTGTTTCTTGCTGCCTGGAACCAACCAGTTGCCTGTCTGTGACTCCTGGACCCTCTCACTTGTCAGCTGCTATACAGCCAGGCTAACCAGGTGCATGTCTATTCTCTCTCCTCTCCTCATTTATGGATGTTAAAGAAATGCCACAGCATTTCACAGGCCTGGAAGCTAGACAAGAAGCCAGACTTACAACTAGCTTGTCAGGGGTGGGGCGATGGGCATGTATAAGTAATGATTGTCTATTGTATGAACTTTCCCATCACTGAGACACAATACCTGACATCTAGAATTTAAAGGAGGAAAGATTCAATTGTCTGAAGGTTTCAGAAGAGTCAGTACATGGTCAGCAGGTTCCAAGGCAAAAACCTCACAGTGGAAGTGTACAATGAAGCAAAGATGCGTAAGTCATGGTGGCCAGGAAGCACAGCAGAACAACAGTACCTAAAAGAAAGGGGTAAGGGACCAGATCCAGTTTCCTAGGCCACTTCGCCATTACCTACTCAGATACACACAGACATATGCTTTATGAATCTGCTAGGTTGTTCTTAGCCCAGTGAAGCTGACATCGTAGAATTAATGGTTACATCTACCAAACAGATGGTGGCAGGGAGCCTACCAATAATTTTCTAATCTCTTCCTCCCATGGACTGGGTCAAGTATGGCTTCTGGTCATGCAGACACTCAGTTGAGATCACCTGCTTAGGGTCTTGCCTGCTACTGTGTGGCAGTGACTAGAGAGGTTGTGGGCCATTTTATACTGTTCCACCTCCTTTTCTGCCCCATTTCCCTTTACGCTATAATAGGATTTTTATCTCCCAAATAAAGACTCAGCTTTAATCTTTACATCAGGCTTTGTTTTCTAAGAAACCTAGGTTAAAATACTGACTAGCTTTTCTAGTTTTTAAAGTAATAGTGATACGTTTATAACCTTTCCGCATTTTCTGCTTAAAATCATTTCTGTACTTTGGAGATCTGCCTGCCCATGTGAGTCTATATCCAACTTTCCCTAGTGCCTGTAAAAACTATATGTAGAAGATGTCATTTTTGCCCTACCGAAGACCTGCACTACCCTCCTTGCTGGTCTTTGAACATTTCAGGCACCATCTTGCATTTGTATTTGCTATGCTTTTTTCTTTAACTATGGTTGGTTTATATTCCCGCATTTCTTCACCTCCTTCACATCTGCTCAGTGAGTCTTTTCCTTGATTGTCTGTTTAACATTATAGTTCTTTCCCTCTTCTATTAATCCTCCCTCCTCTCTTCCACTAATGTTCTGTCCCCTCTTCTACTAATCTTCTCTCCTGCTTTATTTTTCTGTATCACTTCTTCAGTCTGTAATATATAATATATTTTATTTGTTTACTTTGCTTATCTTTCTTTCTAACCTAGAATGTGATCAACACAATGTGGGCAGGAATTTTCTCTGTACCTTACTGCTGTGAAAAAGATTTCCCCCAGTGCCTATAATAGTACCTAGCACATTTAAAAAAATGAATCAATTAATCAATTCCTTAATAAAAATATGAATATGTTAATAATTTTAATTAAAATAATTATTTTAATAATATTAGATCATAGGTTTCTCGTGTATGAGCATTAACTCAATTTTGTGGCAAAGCAGGATATTGTGTTTGTTTAGAAGAACTGAGTTGGGTTTACATGGTGGTTGAATATATAAATGCAGTAAAAATAATCAGTCCATAGGAAAAGGAAAACTAAACCTTTATCATTAAATAGGTGCTGAGAATCTACTATGTACCCACCCCAAGTGAAATCTGGGGAGATACAGACAAATGTAAAATATTGCAGTCCTCTTCCCAAGACTTATCCTTAAGACATTGTTTTCATTTGAAATAATTAGAGAAATCGAAAGTGTTTAATCATGTGCAGATTGATTTTAACTACATTAACAGTTCAGAAACAAGAGAAGAAGCAGATCTCAGACCTCAGCCTCCAGCTCTTCCACTCAGGTGACCTTGAGCAACTGGCTTAACCTTTCCCAAGTTTCAGTCTTTGCCAACAAAGCTGACATAATCTCCTAGGGATTAATAAAAAGATTAAATAATACAATGCAGGTAAATTGCCTTGTACTTTAGAAAGGCTCCATAAATATTACTGATTATAATATTTTATTATGATAATTTTAATCAGCTACATAGCACTACTTCCATAGTGAAGGTGGGACTTAAAGAATAAATAAGATTTGAAGCAAGAGGAGAAAGTAGAGGTAGATGAAATGAGGGAAAAACAAGCCCAGAATTGCAGAGACTTGACGATGCACAGGGTAGACTACAGGAGCGTTCTGCAGGGAGACAGGGTGAAAGAGAGAGCAAAGAGGGCAGGACAAGTGGCCAGACTGTCAGGGGAGCCTGACTTTAAACACAGCTCTCATCACTGGGTGCTTTTCTATGGAAAAAAGACAAAACAAAATTTTATAACAAAATAATAGGCAAATAACAGTAGTTAATACATTACATGTTGTTATTTTTAAAGTAGTTACTCAGTGTACAAGATATGAGCATAAAAATTTCTCCAAGAGACATTAGTATGCATCTTCCTTTGTAATGAACTAAGAGACACTAACAATATTGCACGATATTGCACAGCAGACTGTTATTTTTTCCCTTTCCTTACTGTTCTTTCCCTTTTCACCCATCCTAGTTCCTTTGGAACAACTTCTTCTTACTTGACCATATCTACTGTACATTTTAGACCTTATTAACTCTCAAATTCTCGTGCAAGGGAGACAATCCGATGTTTACACATGTGACTCTGATTTATTTCACATACAAGTGTGGTCTGAAGATACATCCATTTACCAGTAAAAGCCTTGAGTTTACCTTTCTTTGTAGTAGAGTAATACTCCATTGTATAAAAATACCACACGTTTTAAAACCATTCCTCAGTTGTTTGGCATTGGGGTTGTTTCCAAGATTTAGCTATGACACATTGTGTTGCTATGAACATGGGTGCACATATATCGCTGTGGTATGATGTTTTCATTTCTTCTGGAAAAATACCCAGAAGGGGAATAGCTGGGTTGAACAGGACCTCCAATCCTAGTTTTTTGAAGAATCTCTACACTGATTTCCACACTAGTTGCACCACTCTACACTCCTACCAACAGTGGAGAAGAGTTCCTTTTCCCGCACTCCCCCCAACATTTGTTATTGGTTGATTTCTTGATTCTTTCTGGGGTAAGATGGAATCTCAGTGTTTTAATTTGCGTTTCTCAAATGACCAGTCAACACTGGATTTTTGAAGATCATGGAGTGGGGACAAACACTAAGAGAAGACAGGTAGATTAAAAGAAGTAAAAGGAAAGAGAAAAGAAGTGGAAAAGCAAAAATAAAGCCCAATCATTGGCCATAAATAGCCTTCTCATGTGTAATATTCTGTTAGAATTTAAAGCATTAAGATGAGAGGACAGTTCACAGCACGGGATTAATTCCCCTTTCTCTCTCTCCCTCTCTTTCTCTTGCCCTTTTATTAAGAAAATAAAAGAGACTTTGAAATATTAAGAGATAGTGGGATTAGAACCTTCTCCTTCCAGCCCCAGTCTTTCCTCCCTATTAATTTCCACTTGATTAGAATTCTTTTTGAAGTATTTAAATATGGACAATGGGAAATAGAAGGGTGAGTTATTGAATATCAGTTAGACAGTATTAATACAATTATGGCTCCCATTTTTTGTATAGACACTTCATCTATATGTATAGTTTCCATTAGGAACAAAGTAGACACTCCTCCTCCCCTACCTCAAGTAATTATGATTTTAAAAAACTATAATGAAACTCTTAAAAGTTAATAGCCAATCTGCAAACCCTCAGCTTAAAATTTTTAATTTAAAAAATAAGTTTTAGAACTCTAGAATCTTGAGGGTTTTTTTTTTCATACTTGTCTTTAAAAAAAAAAAGATGGGGAGAGACTTCCCCGGACTGACCTCTTGGATCGATGAGGGTTTTCAGCACATGCACATTTTTGAAAAGAGGCCCGCCTCTTGGGATAGGAGGTGGAATTCTGAGAGACCCTCTTAACTTCAGAGCTCTGCAGAGAGGGGTGATATTGGCATTCAAAAATTCTTCAGAAACACATGGAAAATGCCTCCATGGGAAAGTCTACTTATTCTTTAATAACACAGGCGTCACCACTGTCTAGTTCTGACATTACCATGCTGACAGCTTGGTCTAAATCCACTTGAGGGACTAAACAGTGGTCTCAGTTTGTTTGATGTGTGGAGTTGGGACTTTCTGAAGTACTTCCTATGTAAACCCTGGGCTTTGCTTACACTAAAGACCTATGGCTCTTTGAAAACAAATTATTTGATAAACAGAAATTCAAAAATATTTTTGAAAACCTAAAAACATGGTTGAATTTACAAACATTATCTTTTCACATTAGCACTAGCTACTTGAGGCCCCAAGTGTTTAATTTATGTACAAGAAGAAATTCTTTGGGAATCTTTCCACCGAAACACAAACTGTGCTAATAAATTCTGTTATTTAAACAGGTATCTTTTTGGCACATATGAAACTGAGTCCTTCCACCAACCTCAGACAGGACTAGGCTTAGGTTAGAAGAGCTCAAATTTCTTGGGAGTGTTGAAATAGTGAGAAAGTATAAGCCAAAGTGTCAGGTAGGGAACCAGGGCTTAAAAATAGATATCAAATGAGGAATTCAGCAAAAACTTGCTGTTACACTAATTAGGAGAACACCAGTCAGAATAAGTGAAACATTTGACACATATTCCTCCCTTAGTAGTTGAGAGGAATAAGTTTTAAGTAGTTTATGAATCCACCACCTTATAAATACTGCTGCACCATAAAACTCATCCTGTAACTGCACAGATAGCACAATGAAGAGCTCCAAAGTCACAAGGAGAAGTAGGTATGACCTAGAGGCCAGAATAGTGCCTGATCCTTCACCACAGCCTACAACCTCCAATTCAAACTTGTGCTTCAGAAAACCATTTTAATTAGAACACCTTGAATCATGTATAAGTTTGCATATCTGACAACTGACAAAAATGTCCTATAGAGTGGTGCTTCTGGACCTGCTTTGATAGATGTGTGAGTCCTGTTCTCCCTTGAAGTCCAGAGTGATGTCCTCAGCAACTGTCACACAGCACAGACTATCAATCCAGTGCATATTTTTGATGGAAAAAAAGGGGCCAAAATGTATTTTATGAACACATTTTATGTATTTGTTGTCCACAATTTTCGAACAAGAACTACCATAGTGAAATATAGTCAGATAGTGGGCAATAGTACTAGAGAACATTTTAAGTTAGAATCTCCTAGAACAATTCAGTTTTATACTCACCCCTTTGGCTGGGTATTATGTGGACCTCTTTGCACAAAATGAACAAAACAATGTCTCTGACCGTCCTCATTTCATCAAACCAGTAATCAACACCATCACCCTCTCTGAGATGCCAGGCAGAGATGACTTCATGATGTACAACCCACACTATAGTACAGGGTCCCATGTTTATAAGGAAGGACTCTATGCATGGTTGCCCCAGACTCCTGAGTGTAAGCCATAGAAACTCTATTCTCAGGCTCTCTTCCAGTATTTTGTCTTTAAGTGATGACAGGATGGCATCCACTGTAGTAATGCCTTAGACTCTTACTCAGGCTCCTGTTCTTTTCAGCGATGAGGAATCTATAATCCTAGAGGCCTGCTTGGTCATTACCTACTGTCCATCCTTTAAAGAAATATCTGAAAGTTCTGCTGGATCTTTTCACATCCTCAAGGAGGGTTGTGCAATTTCCATATATTCAATTCTAGAAATTATATTGTGGCAGGTATGCATGGCTATTCTCCTGAGCTTGCCCAGACTCCTGGGAATGGCTATCAGCACCTGAGAATGATAGCCTAAAATACATTACACTGCACATGACCAAGTATTCAGATAAAAATGAGGAAATAGAAGGTTCAGAGTAGGAAAGGATGTGTTCAAGGTTGACACAAATGATACACAGACAAGGAAGATTGGCATTGAATTTCCTGTCTCATATGTCTCTTATGGTTTCTTGTACTTTCACATTATGGACTCTTGAGTCTTATGTATCAAGGAGGTCTGACATCATCCATTGCTAAAGAGGACCAGGTCAGATACCATTAGTACTTGAATAACTTCTAATTTAATGCCCTCTGTTATGAGCCAGTACTCACAGGGATTCAGAATAAGACCTGGAAGCTGGAATCAGAGTTATGTACATTGTGCCTTCATCTTCCAATGCAATAGGCTCTGCTAAAGTCAAGGAGATTCCCCTTGAGGACAGGCTGGAGCAAGATGGCTTCTTTCCAGAAGCCTGTGATTAGTAAAGATCATTTTATCCTTAATATCCAGTCCTCTCTTCCTTCTTCCCTCCATCTCTCAATCTCTTTATTTTTCTCTCTCTTTCCCTTCTCTCCCTCTTCCATTTAAATAGTGGGAATTGAATCCAGGGCCTTGCACGTACTAGGCAAGTGTTCTACCACTGAACTACATCTCCAGTCCTAATTTTGCCTCTGGCCCAGACTACCTTTTTCCTGATACTGTGGATTCCTTCAGCACCTGGAATTTGTGCTACATGGCCCAGAACTTGATTGTTAAACCCTTGCATGTTATTAATTCGTTACTGATCCACTGTGTTAATTATGGCCCAAGCTTATTTTCTTGGAGGTCTAAAACCAGTTCCTATACATCTTTATATCTGAGTAAGTATGTTAGTTTGATCTGTCACTAAATAGCTTCAAACTAATGAGCCAGAGACACACAGAAATGGAAAACAGTTTAGGCTGATTGAACTGTCCCCTTATGCTCATCCCCTGGCCCTAAATATGTCGCTGTACCTACACTCCTGGTTCTGTCTTTACCAAGCAGAAAACTGGCACCTGACAGAAAGACAAACAAATAAAATTCCTCCTGTATTTCCTGTTCATGTTTCTATATTGCTTTAATATGACCTGTCCTTTTTTTTTTAGTACAATTTTGACAACTTTATCTTCATTTTTGAATTTGGATCATCCTAAGAAATTCTATTTCATTGAATCCAAGAGAGACAGCAAAAGAGAGAGAGAAAGAGAGAGAGAGAGAGAGAGAGAGAGAGAGAGTCAGAGACACAGACATGGAGACAGAGACAAAGAGAGAGAGAGAGAGACAGACAGACAAGGACAGACACAGAGAGACCAATACTACAAAGAGAAGAATGAAGAGAGAAAAAGAAAGTATCTTAAAAGATAGTAGAATGTGTCTTAGTTACTTTTCTCTTATTGCTGAGACAAAAGACTCAACACCCAAAGTTAAAGAGGAAAGATTTATTAGGTTCACAGTCTGTAGAGGTTTTAGTGCATAACTGGTTGGATCCAAGGCAGAGTGGTTTGGCAGAAGGGCAACAGTTCATGGCAGCAGAAGACAGCAAAACCAAAAACAGGGAGAGGGGAGAGAAGGCTCTTTCTGTCCCTTATATAGTATCCAGTCTACCAGGGTTGGGGCAGTGCCAATCCAATCAGTGGACTGATCCAGCAGTCACCCACCCTTAATCACAGCACCCTTATTCCTAGCATCGCACCATGAATCAATCACACACTCTACATTCAGCCACCTCTGCAAAAGCCCCATCTGAAACTGCATGAGGCGTTAGAGGGGACATCCAGACAAAAACCCCAATAGAATGGCTTTTGTTTTTTGGTTGTATAAAGATTTTTAAAGTCAAAGTGTAAAGTTGGGTTGGTGATTATGCAAATACACAACTAGAAAAAGAGGGGAAAATATAGTTGTTCTGTTTCTAGTTTCCTCAATACATAACAGGGCGGGGAAAAGAAAAATGAATGAGAAAAACAGAATTATTCTCAAAACCTCTCATAGTATAAAGTCAGTTGGTAAGAAGTCTTACTAGCTTGGAGCTAGGAAAAAAAATCATTTCTGAAGAGCATGTTTAGAGATTTTTTTAATGCAATAAAAATGGAAAAGAATTTGACGTGGGGTGGGGGGGGCCCTTCTGCAACAGCAGCTGCTTCTGTCTTCAGGCTCTGGGCAAAGATGCTTCTTCCCATCTTTTAAGCAACCCATTATTGGGTGTCTCTCCTTCACATTATTCCCCAACAACCTTATCAGACACAAGCATCGCCTCAGATGCTGCGACTGGAGTCTTGTAATTGTCCTGGTTAGAGCTCAATAGCACCTTGAACCATCAGAGCAATCTCAGCTTTTAAGAAAAGGTCTCCACAAGGAGAAGCGGGTAAGAGAATTTGCCTGTGGCTATGTGAGTTCTTTAATAGCTAACTCTCCTCTGCCAGTCCTCACTGCAGAGCCTTTGGAGAGATGAGAACTCTCTCTATTTATCACTCGCTCTTCCGAGAGTGCCTGTTAGGCAATGATCATATTATTTATTGTCAGGTGTGTAGTGCTGTTGGGGGTGGAGTGGGAAGTGATTTCTTTAATGGGTCTTTCATGGATATAGGGACTTGGGAGATGAGGGTGGGGAAAGAGAGGAAGAAAATGTGAAGACCCTGGGAGGAGGTTGCTGGCACTGTTTGGAGGTAATACATGGCAGTCTGTGCAGAAAAAATATAATTTATAGCAAGTGTACACATACATGATTAATTATATTAACTGAGGAATAAGAGGAGAGGGGAAATGTGTTCAATGCACGGTGTGTGTGTGTGTGTGTGTGTGTGTGTGTGTGTGTGTGTGTGTGTTTGTATGCAAATAGGTCATCTAGCACTTGCAGGAAGTTTGAGGAAGATCTTTAATTTTAGCACTCTCTTCCCCTACCTTCTCCTCCCCAAGGTGGAACTTTTCTTGCAAAAGAACTAGATTCAGAGACAAAAAACTACATTTTCAATAGTGAGGAAGTCCCAGATCTAGGGATATAGTCTTGGGCCCTCAGAAAAGCTCATTCTCCTTACATGGAGTTCTTCATTTAAATAAGTCAACATTTTCTTCCCTAAATGTGAACACTCCAAGAAATTGGCTATGCTATACAGAATTTGACGTGTTGCAGAGAAAGAGTTTTGTAACAGTTCCTTCATCATTCTCGGGTCACATTATAAATCAGGTGGTGGTCCTTGAAGAGAGGGACAGTACACCGGGTTCCATGGAAGCTCAGGTAGGTGCCTGGGTCAGCTATGCACATGAAGAGACAGGCAGCCAGCTGGTGAGTTAATGAAGCCTCTGTGGCAGGTGTCTGCTCCTGCTTGCTGTACTCGGGTTGTTGGTCATCCAGACAGTGTGCTCTGGAATGCCTGCCAGCTGGAAAGGACAGCTGAGTCCAGGAACTCATCACCAAAACTCATGTTACCCATCCTGTGGACTACGTGCAGCAGGTTTCTTAATGTGAAAACCGCTCATCCTCACTCCATTCACCTTCCCACTCTTGCTGCAAGTTGCCTCGATCTGTGCTTGAAGCAGGATTAAGTTCGGGTGCACTGTACAGATGCCAACTACAGCGACTTAAACAAGATAGGGATTTATTCTACTCTGAAGCGTGGGGGTTGGTATCTAGTTACTGGTACTCTGCAATCCTCACAGCATAGTTTCTAGCCTCGGGGTTGCCTTATGGTTACAAAACGACTAATGAAGCTCTGGCAATCACTTCAGAGTTGTGGGAAGAAAACAAGAAGACAGAAAAAAAAGGAAGAGAAGGAGAAGGAAAAGGGGAAAGAAAGGACTTGTAAAGCCCCGTAAGCTAGTCTCCCTTTTAAAAAGGCACTTTCCTAGAAGCACATTGTTTAAGAACTTCTAGTGCTCAGGGAATGTTTCTCCAATCAATTTCAACCTAAACTCATCTCCCAGAATGGCATATGGACATTTTAATTCACTAAGGAAATTTAAAAATGTATTAAAGTCTGTTTTTTTTTAATCTAGACAAATCCCCAATTCCCAATGAGTCAAGGTTTATTTTTAAGGAAGGCAGAGTGGGTATCAGACAACAACTAGCCACTGACCCTGAGACAGATGTCAGCCCTGATGAGCAAGGCTAGGACCATGAGGACAGAAAACTAAAAGCTCCTGCCCAGTCTAAGAGGATGGATCTCTTGCAAAAGACTTGGAGCATTTCAGAGCATACCTCAGGTCCTTGGAATAAAGGTTCCCCCTGGGCAAGGCCAAAGTTCTATGATGAGAACAAAACCTCCTCAAATCCCAGTGAATTCTTATGGCATTTACTCCGGCCTAGTGGGACCTCTACCTTGCCATCTTTAGGACCAGTGTCTGTAACAAGTCTAACCTACCTAAAATTATCCAGGCCCATTGGTGCCTTATTATTCTGGTACTGACCATCTGGTCACCACAGGACCAAACTGGGACCATGCTATGTGACCATTTCTCCCAGGGAAGTACACTTAGCTGATTATTCTCTTAACTCTTTCAGTGGCTTCCAGCTAAGACTCAAGCCTGTCTTTGTAGACTCTGGAAGTCTCTTAGACTTTTTTGTCTTGTAGGCCTTGACATTGCTTATATCCCAGCCTAGAACCCAGGTTGTAGAACGGTAGCTCAAAGTTTATTTTCTGTGTCTAAACCTTCATCCCGGCTTGCAGTCTTCCACAGTTTCATTTCTGTTTGGGTTCTCTTTACTGAATCTTCTGCCTGCGTCAAACCAGCCATGCATGTCCCTACAGTTAGGTCTTCACATAAGATCCTGATTTCCACATCCATTCCTACTGTTGATCTCAGACTCAATTCTACACCTTTCCAAAGATCCTGCTTAGAACTCCCTAAGGTCTATCCTGGCCTGGGTGTCCACTACTGCCTTGCCTAATGCCATACGATCAGATGCTTTTATGTAACTTATGGAAGGGCACTTTCTTACCTATCTGTCCCTGTGATAAGTCTAAGACCTCCTCTGGAAGCTTGTCAAACCCCAGCATCTGCCTGGTGACTCACTTCTGATGGGGAATCAGCCTCTGTAGATGGGAAGCTTGATGAACACTAAGATATAATGGTAGCAGCATCCACTTACAGCCTACTGTACATATTCTGGTACCTCTAACTGTCTCCAAAGTCTCATGAATGAAGGACTCTTACCTCCAAATTCTAACATGGAGATGGTCCTACAGCTCACACATGCTTCACAGTCAATCGCTTCTTGTGACCATTCCAATTATCCTGTGAAATGGTGGAGTTGAAGTGTATAGTACCATTAGTGTAGGAACCTGTAGGTGAGAATATAGATCGGGAGGTATAAAGGGAGATTGCTCAAGGGTAGAGAGCAATCGAGATGAAGAGAAGGAGAGGAAGAAGAGGGGGATAGCTGAGTAGGTATGTATGTATGTGCAGGATGGCTGACACGATTGCACTGTTGTCTCACGTCATTTTGATGTGGGAAACAATCAATGATTAGTTGTTTGATCAATCTTGTATGTCTATTTGTATTGTCCTGAGTATACATTTTGAAACTACCAACATGTAATACAACAACCATTGTTGATCCCCTGCCACCTTATCTGTAGTTCAGTTTTTGTACTGTTCTTGTGCTACTGTGTGTATGTTTGTTAGTGTTTTTGTTCTTTTACTTTTAAAATAAATAAAAGAAATAGTGGAGTTGAAATCTTTTCCTTCACTTTTCAGAAGAGTACAGATACTGCAGACAGACATTTCCAGAGTTTAGAGGTCATTGCAATAATGTGATAATAGTGATATTGTAACAATATCACAGGCACTGGCCTTAAAGAAGTCAAGGCAAATCCTCCCTGGTCAGATATTGGTGTCAAAAATTCCTTTGTATAATATCATTTTTGAAGGTCTTTCCCATGTATTGTCCTCACAGTAGCCCCTGTGAAGAGAGTGGGGCAGTTTGTATTATCACTACTTTAGAGACAAGTTACCTGAATTCCAAGAGAAATGATGAGATCTGTTTAGCACTGTGCAGGTGTTAAGTGGTATGGTCAGAACTCCAGTGTAGGCTTTGGCCCCCCAGGTCCATAGTGCCTCTCACTTCTGGGGGACAAGGGTGGACCTTCAGAGGCCCTGACAGTGGGCTAACAGTACTCTATCTTGGCTCTGAAATGAAGAAATGTGTGTCTTGGTGTCACTTGCAAGGGCTGCCTACAGATCCTCCATCACTCAGCTTGGAGTTTTACGAACCATCCTCATCAGGAAAGGCGCTGTTGGCTTATGGAGTCCTGATAAGGAGGTCTGCTCTGCTCGGAGGCATCTTACTTTCTGTTTTCTTGAAAGACTAATAGCTGAGAGCCACTTAATGGACTCAAAAATTGACAAATGGACAGATGCAAATGTGGGTATGAAAAATCCTTGGAGGACTAGCTTTTGTAACATAACTTCACATTGCTATCAATATTAGCAGAAATTGTTTCCTACCAAGTCCATCATCCCTATATCATAAACAGGAAAAATCCCGTACTGTAACTGAGATTTTATATTATACCTGATTTAAACTCTCTAGGAGATGTTAATAATTTAAGCATGTTTTCATACTTGAAATATCCAGATTGTACCTTTGTTCACTAAATGTCCTGAAAAGACCAAAATTCTCTCAGCTGACAGAGTAGATAACAGAACTGAGGATTAACTTGTCTGACAAAGAAATCTGGAAAATTCCAAGAAAACTCAAGTACAAAGTGACATTGTTATCCTTTGTAAACTTAGTTATTAATCACTTACTTAAATATAATACATTATATGTGAACTGTACTTTATATGACTCATTCTATGCACCCTCTGCTCCATCTTCGGCACCGTCTCAGAGTTCAGTCGCATTAGCTCCCTATCCCTCCTACAGGAGGAATCTGAGGCTCTGGGAAGTTATGAGTCATGCATCTAAAACAGAGATCAGTAGAAGTCAGGGACCAAACTATAGGGAGGAAGGAGTCAGGTTCAGTAACCCCTCACTGACCCTGTCTCTCTCGGGCTTCAGTGACAAGATTTCCAATGTTATCTTTCCTGCTCATGTCAGCTAATGAATCAAAAAGTATACAAATTCCAAAAGCAGAGGTGGCCATCCTGTGTTCTTCAGTGATCACAGTTTTTAGGTTCCTCTGGTTACTGCTAAGCTCTGGCTGATACAAACCCTGCCTGCTAGGAGTGTTTTCATTCCATCTTGAAGCCATCCAATAAGGATATGGCAAAATCATGGCTCCCATGATTATTTACTCCTTTCTGACTCAAAATAGTATAATCTAATTCATACTTTGGAATGCAGAAAATCAGCTGTTGGAAAGGTGTCAACCACCTCCCTCAATTGGCTTTCTGATGAAGGTGCCTCCCACACACAGCTTGGGAGTTGTAGCCCGAAGGTAAAAGCCCAGGTGCAGAACGACAGCTTCTTGTGTCTGATACGGCACTTCTTTAACAAATGTTCAATAGGTTCAGATGTATGAGGCTTCAAACAGTGGGCCCTGAGATGGAAACTCCATGATCGCAGAGAATGAGGAGCCTCCCTGCGGGTGCCTGTGAATGAAAGCCTTCGGAATGTACGCCGCTGGACCTTAAGAGAACGGGACTCCGATGGGGCGCTGACTCCGCCTGTAGCACCAGCTCGGTTTGTAGCCCAGCTATGCCTAAGGTGCCTGCAGGAGAAGTCGCAATCCTAGGGCCATTCCCAAGAATGCGCTTTCCTTAACTGAGGAGCTCCAGGCGGAATGATCATTCTTTCCTGGCTGAATCTGTCCTAGGATAGCCACTACTCAAGGAACGTGGGACGAGGGATATGTCCAAACCAGCTCCGTGCCCTAGCTCTTTTCCGCTCATGCTGTAAAAGATACCCTCTGCCTACTGCTTCACTGCTGTGATAGCTTGGCTCTAGCTCTTTAATGACAAGGGTGGATCATGTGCCTGTTTTTCATTTTTCATTTCACCCAAAACAGTCTCTCAGATTACCCTTACCTCCATTCCCACATTTAGGGAGAGACGGTCCCAGCCCAGCCCAGCCCAGCCCAGCCCAGCCCAGTCCAACCCAAGCCCCATGGCTCAAGACACCAGCTTCATGGACTCGGGTCAGGTTTTAAACTGAGCAGAGTTTCAAAGCAAGTGATCAAACTGCCAAACTAAAATTTAGAAAAGTCACATTGTGAAATAATGAAGGTCTCAAAACAAAAACAAGTTAGGTATCCAGGAAATTAAAGTTGAGAGTCTCAGATAAATGAAGGTGAACAGCAGAGAGATGTGGAAGAGCTGAGATTCAGTGGCAAATGCAACAGGCTGTCAGAAGGAATCACCAGCAGTACATTGAAGCCTGGCTGGAAGCAGCTTCAGGCTTTCAGCCAATTGCTCTTCTCTGCCTGGTGCCTGCTTTTGATGGACCAAACACACTCACAAACCTTACATTCAGGCCCCACTCGTCTCTCTGGCACCTGCACCCCTACTGCTATTAAGTGATATAGATTTACCTCTCTCAGTGAGATGCCTCCCCTGTTTCAACACTTCTACCCACTGTTCCTTGGGCTCAAGGCCACACACACTCATCAGATGCACCTAGGGAGCTGGAGAGCTGTATGTTGGAGACAACTACAAACTTCCTGAGCCCTCAACTCCAAAATCCATCCTCTCTTGACAAGAGAGGCCGGTCCCTTCTTGATTTAGCATTCCCCTGGCTTGGAGGCACATATCTGCCATCTTTGCTGGGTTCATGTAGATCCACATGCTGAGCCACATCTTTCTGAAAAGTCAAGTAAAGATTTTAGCATAACACCATATTCTTGGGAGGCCTAAAAAGAAAATTCAAATTGTATACCACAATAAATTCACATTTCAGAGCACTGGAAAACAGTCACATAGAGTTAAAATAAAATTAGCAATTTAAACAAATAATATTAATGCTTTGAAAAAGAACAGGATTTACTGAGCTTCTAGCAAGTTCCAGGCACTGAACTGCTACTGCCTATCACTTAATCATGATGACCACCCCTGGATTTAGGACAATGTTTTTGCATCAGATAGGTGAGAAATGAAGGCTCAGAGAGGTTAAATAGTTTGCCCCAGTTTACAAAGCTAGATAGTAGGATGGCCAGGATTTCAACTGAGTTCTCTGTGACTAAAACCCAAGGTTTGTTTCTTGATTTGTGTATTGTGTGATGTACACATGATGCCATGTTCATGCCATCCACTCATCTCCTTGTCTGTCTGCCTCCAGCATTTAGACTGGAAACCACAGAAGGCAGGGATTTATCTCATTTGCATCTAAGCAATCTACATCTAAAATGTAGACAAGTGTTTAACACCCAGTAGAGCCAACCATAAACTGATTGAAAGTGCACTGATGTGTAATGTCCCTGGAGACCACATCTGTGTCCTAGAGATGCTGTATCTCCTGTCTACTCTCCAGGAAATCCAGAATCAGATCAAGCACGGGTCCAGGCAAAGCTGTATAAATTGTGATTCAATCCCACAGATCTGTGAAAACACCATAGAAAACATCTTTGGGAAGCATTGATATCTTTTGTACAAACAGAATGACCTTCATCTGCTGATGGTGGTTAACAAAATACATTTTCTCCTTTATTAAATTCACTAACAGATAAAAATTTAACTGCTGTTCTAATGTTGCTTTTCTGATTTTCCATTTTAAAATAGAGTAACTATGGCCAGTGGTTGTGTTAAGGACAGCCTGTTTGTCTCAAACACAGGAATATAAATATTGTAAATCTTTTCACTTTTCCAAGGGGTGTAATTCATATGCTCCACTCTAGAAAGTAAGAATTAGCTTTCATCTTGACTTTCTGAACAAAGAACCTTCTTTCCTACTATGACATCACCCTCTACTGAAACCTTTGACTGTCACTGCTTCTGTTTTGAACTAGTCTCTGTTTTTCTTAGTCTCTCTCCACTATTCTTAATATAGGTTTGTAGCCAATGTGTGGGTCTAAGTCAGGTTTGTCTGACTAACCCAAACAAATCTGTGTTTTCAGGAAAAGGCTTATTACAGTTCCTGAGCCCTGTGCAGAGCCAGGGCCCAATGTACCACCCACAGAATTCAGGTGGGTGGAGGCAGATCCTGCCCTTCTCCCACCCTGTCATCAGTGTCTACAACAATGCCTGGCACACAGTTAAAACATTCTCCAACTGTTGGAGAAGCAAGTTTAAGGAAAATGAGAAATAAAACTTGAGGTAGAAAGTTTTTTTTAATGAAATTATTTACATGTTTTCTCTTGTCAGGCTCTGGGCTACATTGTCTGACTTGGTTACTTTTCTTGTTGCTGAGACAAAATACCCAATGCCCAATATTAAGGAAGGAAAGGTTTATTTAGCTTACAGTTTGTGGAGGTTTCAGTCTATAATCAGCTGGCTCCAAGGCAGGGGATCAGGGCACAGGGGCAACACTTCAAGGTGGCACAAGACAGGAAAAGCACCAAGAGCAAAAAGGAGGAGTGGCAGCAAGCAGACTCCTCCCTCTGTTACACTGTATGCGAACTACCCGCCCCAGGGCAGGTGTAGCACTCGTACCCATAGTCCAAACATTGGACCATGAATCAATCATAAACTCTAGAAGCCCGCCTATGACTGCATGAGGCTGTGGGGGGACCTCCAGGCACAAACCATAACATTGTCTTGGCCAGTGTCAGTTATTATCTACCCAATCATTCTGGATCTTGAGTCAGTAAACTAGAGCCATACACGGCTGAAAGCCTGTTCTGTATGGCCAACAGGCAACAGATGGATTTACATTTTTAAGTGTTTTGTTGGGGGGCGTGGGGAATCTGAGCTAGTATAGTTCACAACCTTTGAAAATCACATAATATTCCAGTTTCAGTGCTATGTTCACTCATTTAAGTATTTTCTGTGGATGTTTTTGTACTACCATGGCATAGTCCAGTAGTTAAGACAGAAATTTTATGGTCTTCAAAGGGTAAAATATTCTTATTATAGGACGTGGGGAGATAGATTTTTCTGAAATGGGGAAGGGATCAAGAGATAGAGGGGGGCGGGAAAGGGGATGAAAATAGGAATTAAGATTGTTATGCACATGGACCAACATCATACAAGGAATGGAAACGTGTACTAATAAATCAGATTTTAAAATAAAAAAGTAAAAAAAATTCTTACCAGGTTTCTTACCCAAAAGGGTTACAAACCTCCATTTGAGACCAGTAGTTCTCTGGGGAACTCATTTTGGTGTAAAAAGCTGCCCAAATTTATTGAATCAGAGTCTCCGGGGCTGAAGCCCAGCAACTTGGGTTTATTTAACCCCCTTCCACGTGATTTTGAAGCACCTGGGGTTTGAGAGCCACTGTTCTAGAATCCTGGAGGAGCCACCTTGTTGAGCATTTTCTAAGCCTACTAGGTGACTGTGTGTTCAAAGGTTGTGATTCGCTATAGCTACCGAGAAAGCACGGAAAGACCCCTCTGGTCGCTGTTTTTTCATCTCAAAGTAGCCGTCTGTCATAGAAGCAGCAGCATAACGCGATCCCAAGCGCGATAGGCAAGCATCCCACGGGGAGTTTCAGGCAAAATGAGTTCTTAAATATTTGATTTTCTTTCCAGTCACTGGCCGCCTTTCTATTTGGTTTGGGACTGAAATAAGACAGCTTGTAAGTTACTGGAGAGGGTGTTTACCCAGTGAATTAGTTCGGCTTTCATTGTGCAGGGGATTAGCGCGGAGCAGTGGATGAGGCTCCGTTTCAGGTTAGAGGGGCTCGGTGCTGCTCCCTAGCTCCAGGCCAGGACTAATTATCATAGGCTGGGGCCATTAAAGGGCTTAACTACCAGTGTCCCCTTCCAGGACTGGATTAGCTGTTCGCCTGCAGCTCTCGGCCGATAACCATTCCCAAGTCTGCCTGCTCTGGGCCGCTGGTGTGAGCCGGAATATACCTCAAACTCAGAGCTCAGAGCGGCGCCGAACGTGGGTGCCCAGCTCCCCGCGAACCTGGGTGAGCCACCTGGCACGGAGAAGATGGCCCCTGCAGCGCCAGGAAAGCCCGGGGGCTGTGCAGGTCTCCTGCGAGTCTGCAGGATTGTGTGAGTCAGGGCTGGCAGTGGTGCAGACTGGCCCTACCATCGGACCCTGGGGAGATAGGGAAGAATTAATTTGGGTGTCCACGTGTTATAGACTCTGAGAATCCAAAATCGAATCTACACAATTGCGGGGAAAACGTTCTTGTTCCTCTCTAGAACGGAGCAAGTTAATACTCTGCACTGCCCTGAATCTCTCTTCCCAGTTAAATTTTGGGCTGTGTGTATCTTGATGCCTGGGAACTCTGGTTATTTACAGGCATAACGTGCAAGATAAGCAGAGCACATAAAAGAGAAAGCAGCTGTCCCCTGCACAGGCAGGGAGGAAGAGGCCTGAGGGTTTTCATTTCATTTCCTGAAATTTACAGGATAAGTACTACTTGTAATGTCAGTAATACTTGTGACACACTGAAGAAGCAAATACAGATACTTACATGTCTGAAGACCCTTTTCAGTCTCTGTATGTTACCCAAGCCCATTCGTTTACAACAGCTAGTATTCTTGACCTTCCAATGAAGTCTTGGCAGAGAGGACTCCTGCAGTGTGTACAGCTCTAAAGACAGGGTTCCCTAGCCTTCACATATGCCCCAATGCATTTCCAGGTTACTCTGATGATAGAAAATTCTTTTTTTTTTTTTTTTTAGAAAATTCTTTTTTAAACAATACATATACCCTAGTCACTGAAATAATAGTGAAAATTTCTGGCTGATGGGATTATGAGTGACTTTTTATATTTTCCATGAGCCTACAAAAGTCTATGGACATAATTGAAATGTTCCTAAAATATTAAACCAAAACTTGTGTCTCTGAAATGTCTATCAATTTGACTTTTGTTTTAGTCCTTTATCTAAATAGGTAACTCTGATATCCCCCACAATAATCCTTCAGGTATGTGAAGTCACCAGCCAGGTAGAAGCATAACAGTGTATGTGTTAATAAAACAACTGAATGAGAAATGACTATATTCTGCTGGTGTGTATCACCGCTTCATTCATCAGTGAGGACAACTGGACTGTGAAGACAATTTAATAAGTCATGGCCAAATCTACTCTGCCATTTGTCTATAATCATCCCAAAATGTATCAGTTGAATTTTTAATAATTCAGTAATTATTTAGAAACATACCAAGAATATGCTCACTGCCACAATTACATAATATTTGAAAATAGTTTTCACTGTGGGGACAGTAAGCTCCAGGAAGGTGGGTTCCAAAGACTCGGAAGAAAGGAAAGGAGGAAGGGAGGATGGGAGGAAGGGAAGAAGGGAGAGGGAGGGAGGGAGAGAAGAAGGAAGGAAGGAAGGAAAGAAGGAAGAAGGAAGATGAAAGGAAAGAAAGAAGGGAAGAAGGCCTGGCCCATACCTAAATTGCAGTTTCTAAGACTTCTCAGATTCTACATTTGGCACTTTGTCGGTCACAAAGTAAGGAGACTTCTCTGGCTTTTTGCTCAGAGATTAGCTCTTTATCATGAGTTTTCCAGAACATGCCAATTTGGATTCTGGTTAGTTCCAGGAACTGAGAGTAATTCAACTCAATTTATTAAACTTTAATTGAGTACCTTTTATGTGGCACCCATTATTCCAAGGACTGACAAAAAAAGGAATTTTAAAAAGTCACAGTAAACAAGAAAAAGCTCATCATAGAAAATCTAGAGCAATTATAAATCAATAATCTCCATGATTTCACCAATCTACTCACCCCTCATCACTGCACTTTGTGAAGGATTCTGATAACTGAGTTCAATGCAACTAAAAAGAGCAAAACAGCTACTGATATATTTGGAAAGATGCCATGCGCTGAGATTTGTTTTTATTCTGTATGTGTTGTTAAAGCAACAAACAAATAAATAATAGTGACTAAAAGAATGGAATGTGCTCATGCTATTATTTTAAAAGCCAAATATAAAAGTCAGGTTATAATAGAGAAATAAAAATATGAGTTAGTATTGATTATTGTACATTTAGGTCATTTTGACAAATATTTATTAAGCAAGTTCCATGGGCAAAGAATGGTGCTAGGGGCCATTAGACACCAGAGAAGGGTAAGAGATGATGTCTAAACTCAAGGAATTCACAATGAAGGTAGGAGGGGCACATATATTGAATAGAAACTAAGCTATGAAAGTACTGAACAGCAGTCAAACTGCTGTAAGAGTTTGAAGAAAGGAGAAGGTAGCTTAGGAGAGGCATGACTTGGCTGGGCCTTAATCAAAACTCGTCAACAGAACCTTATAAACCTAAATGGATATGTGTCTACAGTGCCGTCCTTTGTATCCCAATGTTCCCTTTTTGGGGGGGAGAGGAGGTACACAGAATAAAATGAATGGCCTTAGAAATTTCTCATTAGTCACCTGACAAAGTGTTAAGTGACTTAGAGAAATTTGCAGTTGATAAAATTTCTGAAACAATTCAAAATATGTATCATTGTATTAAGTGCTAATTCAGTTACACATTAGGTTATGGTGGGCAGCAGCACTCACAGGTTTAAGGAAATTTGAATACCTGAGAGGTATATGAACTCTTTAGTGATAACTCGTTGAGAACACTCTCTCATCAGTGCCCAGCTCATTCTCAGAGGTACCTGAGAACTCAGACACAGCAGCTTATATTCTAACCTGGAAAATGCGGTAGCTCCAGATGGCCTCAAATCCATCTCCAGAGCAAGGGCTCTCCTTGTAATTCTGTATCCAATTTGAGCTTATTGGAAGATGTTGAACAAACAATTTTGATTCAAATATAGTTCTCTCACTTATTAACATGTGAACACGGGCATCTGATTTAGCCTCCTTGAAGATCGTTTTCTTTAAAACATTTACCATGCAAGCTATCTGTTACAAGGATTAAGAGAGATGTGTATATAAAGCACCTAACATAGTGCCTTGTATCACATTATATTATACAGTGCCTTGTATCACTTATCACACTATAGCTACTTGAACTGTTATTTCATCCTGTCAACATTAATGCAGCCATCGATACTGATTTAGTTCCTCCAGGGTGCGAGGTCCTTCACCAGGTTAGAAACTGACATCATGATAACCGGCAAGCTCAGTGTGTCCCTCCACACCCATTTAGCCATCACCCTTTAAACCCTACACAGCTAGATGAGAGGTCATAAAGTTTAGCTCAGTTAGAGATCTTCGCATGCCACATTTTCATTAGGTGTCCAAATGGTGCTGGGTTAACTTTTGATACTGCTTTAAATAAGACTGTGAGGATTAAATGAGACAACATTTAATTAAATGTTAACATTAAATGAGACAGCATAGCTTGGAATAAATATGAAACAAATGTCATTATACATTAAATGAGACAGCATAGCTTGGAATAAATATGAAACAAATGCCAGTTATTATCACCATAGGCTTACAATGTTACATTTGTTGTTCATGTACAAATGTGCATGTTTCCTTCAGAAACTTTTTTATTTATTTTATTTTTATTAGAAAATGAAAATATCCACATGGATGCTTACAGTAGTTTTATGCAGAATTGATGAATACAATCTTTAGAAACTGTACAGATATTTAACATAAATCATACATTACTAAATAGATAGTTAGAACCAGAAGGTAGACCAAAGAAAATCATTGAGAATGCAGTACTAACAAAGAGAAATTGGAAAATGAAACAGGTTAAGATACTTATCAGTATATGTAGATGCTGAAAAGTATATCACAGTGAAAATAAGAGATTATTTTAACATAATAGGAAGCTAAAGTCTATAATTTTTGCAGAATTTATGAAAAGTATGCATCCTATGATTGATGAAATATTGTGAATCACAATCAGGATACATACAAATAAGTCTTTACCTAAGAATATGGTAATGAAATTATACAACACCATGTATAATAAGAAAACTATAGAAACAACCAAACCAGACAAAACCAAAATATCTAAAGAAGTAAAACTATCAACCTATTTTGAGAACTTCACAACTACAAGAATTTAGAGAGAGGAAAATAATAATTTAAAAGCAATAATGTTATGCCCAGATAAATTATTATTTGATAGAAAGGTCAAATTAAAGAGAAATTTTAGAAAAACAAAGATAGATATAATCTATTCATCTCAGAGTCCCTCTAAAAATAAAGAATATACTTTAGAAAGAGTTTACATTAAGAAGGAATGTGATAAGGAACACATTTCTTGTGCACACCATTGGAAGGAACAATGATGTTTGAATAAAATAGTAAATATTTAGTCAAGTTTAAGTGAGAATTGACTAAATAAAGCAATAATAATTATACAAATAATGGGAATTTTATGAAAGAGGGCTAAAAATACTAGAAAGAACTAGCGGTATTGCTAAGTTTTTGTCTTTGTAATTCTCATATACATTAAAAGTACAGGAATAGAAGGCAAAATTTTGAAAACAGTAAAAAGCAAAAGAAATTTAGAGAGCTCAATACAGGAATTAAACATACTATTAGTGAATTACTACACTCAGGCGCTGATAAAGATAAAAACCACATTATGAACAAAATGATGATGATAGATCATCCAGATATAGAACTAATAAAGAAAAAATAGAGGTAATCTATACCATACAGTGAATGGACTTAACAAGTATCTGCAGAAGAGTTGATTCAACACCTAGAGAGTAAACATTTTTTTTAGCAGTTTATGGAATGATCTTGTTATGGTTGATGCATTGTGTCATCTTGAGGAGTCTAGAAGCTTAACTAAGTACCTTAGCAGTTCTACATCTTAGGATGAAAGGGACATGCATGCCCCTACACTCTAGGATGTTGTTCATTGTGTCAGTTTGAGAAGTTTAAAAGTTAAGCTGAGTGATTCAGCAGGGGGCCAGGGTCCTTACTTTGTGAACATCCTCAGCTTGTGGAAGAGGAGGACATTAAAATAGTGTGGGCATGTGTGGATAACTGATATACAATGTAAGGGAGGAAAAGAGGCTTCCCACCCTTGTTTGCTCTTGCTTCTTTTCCTGTCTTCTGCTGCCTTGAACTGTTGCCCCTGTGCCCTGCCACCATGCCTTGGAGCTGGCTGATTATAGCAGTCTGAAACCTCCACAAATTGTGAGCTAAATAAATGTTTCCTTTCTTAATTTTGGGCTTTGGGTATTTTGTCTCAGCAATGAGAGAAAAGTAACCAAGACAGATCTCTACAATAGATCACATTGCTTTAAATTGTAAAAAAAAAAAAAAATCTTTCTGTTTGTTTTTTGCTTTGTGAGACAGGGTCTCACTATGCAGTTCAGGCTGGCCTTGAGCTCACTATGTAGCCTAGGCTGGCATCAGACTTGTAGTGATCCCCCTGACTCAGCTTCCTGAGCGCTGGGATTACAGGCATGCACCACCATGCCCAGCTGGTAAGAATCTTAAGAAATATGTAAACATTCAAATAATTTCTTACATCTTATGAAATCACTTTGAAATTAAAATATAAGTCTATAGCAAAAGAAACTACAGAAAATATACAAACACTTAGAGACTAAACAATTCACCTTTGAACAAATTAAAGAAGCATCATTAAAGACATTGAAAAATTTCAAGATTCAAATGAAAACAGAAACACAACATAATAGAACCTCTAGGATACAGAAAAGACAATTCTAAGAGGGAAGTGTACAGCTATGGGTACCTACCTCAAAAAATCAATGATCTCAGGTAAACTAATGATGCATTTCAAAGCTTCAGAAAAAGAACAGGCTGAGCATGGTAGTGCATGCCTGTAATCCCAGCATTCAGGAGGCTGAAGCAGGAGGATTGCTGCGAGTTCAAGGCCAACCTGGGCTATAAAGTGAGTTCAAAGCCAATCTGAACTGTATAGTGAAACCCTGTCTCAAAAAGACAAAAAAAAAAAAAAGAAAAAGAAAAAAAACCAGAACAAACTAAAAGCAAACTCATCAGAAGGAAAGAAATAATACAAATCAGAGCTGAAATTAATGAAATATAAACTAAAAGTACAATCAACATAACACAGAGTTGACTCTTTAAAAAGGTAAATAAGATCGATAAAACTTTAAGCAAACAAATCAAAAGAGAAAGAAGACATTAATACAATTTGAAATGACAATAGGATGTTACAATAGATATTAATGAAATTTAGAAGATCACTAGGGATTACTTTGAAAATGTATATGTGAATAAACTGGAGAAGCTCAAAGAAATGGGTAAATCTTTAGACACATATGACCAACCATAACTGAACAAAGCTGATGTACAAAAACCTTAACACACAGTAGCAAACAATGATATTGAAGACTAATAAAAATCATCCTAAGCAAAAATACCCAGGCCCAGATGGATCCACAGATGGATTCTTCCAGAACTTTAAAGAAGAATCCCATGTTCCTCAAACTATTTTATGAAATAAAAAGGGAAGTAACACTTCTAAATTCATTCCACAAAGCCAAATTAACCCTGATACCAAAATGAGACAAGAACACAACATAAAAAATTATCAATATCTTTGATGAACATAGATGTTTCTGATAACATACTTGTAAGTCAAATAAAACAACACATCAAAAACTCATATAACATCATAAAGTTAGCTTCATGCCAGGGTTGCAAAGATGTTTCAGCATATGCAAACCAATAAACATAATACGCCGCATAAATAGAAGCAACGATAAAAATCACATGATCTGCCTTGCAAATACAAGGTCCTGAGTTCAATTCCTGGTATCCCCCCCCGCAAATCACATGATCATCTCAAGTGGTGCAGAAAGTCTTTGACAAAACTCAACATCCTTTTATGGTAAAAGCCCTGAAATAAATAAATATTGAAGGAGCATACTTCAACATAACAAAGGCTACATACATGTGAAAAACCTATAGCCAATATCACAATGAATGGGGAAAAACTGAAAGATTTCTTTTAAAATTGTAAATAAGACAGGAATGTCCACTGTCTCCACTCTAATTCAGTATAATATTCAAAATTTAATCCAGCACAACTAAGCAAGAAAAAGAAATAAAACAGTTCCAAGCAGGAAAGGAAGAACTAAAATTATCCATAGTTGCTAATGATGTGATCTATACTTTCTAAGACCTCACTCACTCCATCAAAGGACTTTTGGAGCTGATAAATTTAGCAAAGCAAAGTGGTAGGATACAAAATTAGCATTTAAAAGTCAATGACATTTCCCTATACTCATAATGAACTAGTTGTGAAAGAATTAGGAAAACAGTTCAATTCATAGTACCTAGGAGTCAACCTAACCAAGAGGTAAAAGACCACTATGATGAAAATTACATGATACTGAAAAGAGATGTCAAAGAAGTCACTGGAAGATGAAAAGACCTGCCATGTTCATGGATCTGCAGAATTAATATTACTAAAATGCTATACTACTGAAAGTGCTATACAGATTCAATTCAATCCCCACAAAATGAGAAAAAATTCACACACACACACACACACACACACACACACACACACACTCATGTGGTGGGGTGAAGAGAGAGAGAGAGAGAGAGACAGAGAGAGAGAGAGAGAGAGAGAGAGAGAGAGAGAGAGAGAGAGAGAGAGAGAATAGCCAAACCAGTCCCATGCGAAAGGAGAAAAGTTACCATGCCCAGCTTGAGAGGAAGCCTGGGATGTGCCCGATGACAGGCCCATTCTTGGCCATGCCCAGCTTAGGAGGAATCCCGGGACCAACCAGAGGAGCATATAACAGGGTCTGCTCCCAGGAACTCAGCACAGGGAAACAGAGGTGACAGCCAAGTGACCCACCTGACTGAGGAAGACACCAACACCCAGGAAGTTCACAGGGCCTGTATTCTGTTGAGAGTGTCTAGGCTTTTAGGATAAAATCATCACAAGGAGTGGTTCTGAAGCAAAAGTCTAGTGGTACCTTTGACTTCTGCCACTTCTGCCTACATTCAGCAGAAACTAATGGTCTAGGGTATTACGGGCTAATATTCAGTTGGTCTTTCTGCACTAAAATTGTAGCTCTGGTTAAGGAATGTCTGCAAGTGGCTCCTAGAATTTGGCAATACATAATTTTCATGTGATTCCACTGATGACACTGAATTTACTGCTATAGCAAAGGTAACTTAGCAGTGGATAACAACTAGTTTCCTCTCTATGCCAATATCTGGAGTTCCAGGGAGCATAAATCCTAAATAAACAGATAAACACAGGATCATGGGTGTTGTAGTCAGGATTTGCAAGGGAAAAATTTAATACAGGACACATAATTTATAGGATTATTTTCAGTAGTCACCCAAAGAGTCAAATACAAAGGAGTACAGGAAAATCTGTCCACACACTAGTGACCCAAAAGATCCAGCTGAGGGCATAGATCCCACAGCAATGTCCTGCACGAGTCCAGCTGGAGACCTAGAACCCACAATAATGTCTCATGCAAATCTGAATCAAAGATCTGCACTGGGAAGGCCCAAAGGTCAGTGATGGAAAGAGAAGGATGAAGGAACTAGTGGTCTTGGGAGCCAGCAGGATGAAGGATCTGTGCTAGCAGACTGAAAGGTTTGCACTGGAGCCAGGAAGCGATGCTCAAGGTAAGGACCAGAGCTTCCCTGAAAAGAACTGCAGGTATCCTCAGCAACAGTGAGGTCCAGGGCTCCTCTGGTGATAACAGCAAAGTTCCTATCAGGAAAGCAGAATGACAAGCTTTCACAGGAGAATCAGCAGCACCACACCTTCTTCCCTTCCAGTTCTTTTTTATGCTGTTGGCAACACTCCTCAGGCAGGTCCTCTACACCCAGCACCACGCTGAGTCAGTTCAGCTGCACGTTACAAGTTGACCACCAGCTGTCAATCCACTACAAAGGGGAAGCAAGGCAATAGAAGACTCCTAAGGTCTCTCAATTCTGCTAAGACAGAGCAAAGGGGCACAAGCAGAAAGGAAGTTCAATACCATGTACCAGAACTCTATGAAGAGTTTACAGAAGGAATGAAGAAACTAGATGAGCTCAAAGAGGAATTGAACTAACAGTTCACAGCATTACCGCTCAATATGCCCGAGGTAAATTCAGGGGGAAATAAATCTAAAATTGGATGACTTGAACAAAATGATTCAGCAAAGACCCAGAATCCTGGGAAAGATGTCACACAGAAATACCTGCAATAAAAAACACTACAAAATTCATAAATGGCAGAAATGACTAAGACATACACCATACCATAGTGATATAAATGCACCCATGGTTATAGCAGCACAATTTGTCATAGCAAAATCTTGGAAACAATCCAAATGCCCATCAACTGAGGAGTGGATAAGAAATACAATGGAGTATTACTCAACTATAAAGAAAGATAAACTCAAGGCTTTTTAGGTAAATGAATGAAACTAGAGACCATACCCATAAGTGAAATAAATCAGACCCACATGTGTAAACACTGTGTTGTTTCCCTAGTGCAAGAACTGAAAGAGTAAATAAAACTGAAAGGTACAATAGATGTGAAAGGGAAAGAAACTGCTCAATAGGAAAAAGCAACTGGGATGAAGGAAAGAAGAAAAGAAAAAGAAGAAAGGGACACACACACACACACACACACACACACACACAAGATAGATAATTGTACTACTAATTTCTATTTGTTTATTGAAAGGAACAGTTAATGTTTAATTGTTTGATCAATCTTGCATATCTATATCTGTTAATCTGAGCAACTACTCTGAAGGTAACAATAAGTAATACAACCACCATTGTTGATTTCTAGCATCTTGTTTTAAAATTCTGTATCATATTTTATAGTTTTTGTATTGTTTTGTTTTTGTCTTTCTTATTTTGTTTTTCTTTTCTCTTTAAAATAAAAAAGAAATGATCAATACAAAGATGGAGTGTCTGAAATTGATGAAAAACTGGTAAATTGAGATGAAGTACTCAAAGAAGCCACAAAAATATAAGAGAACATGAAAAGACCATCCAACAACTTAGTGTCTTCCATCTTATTAGATGACTAAGAAGACCAACCAGAGGCTAACTGGAGTTAGAGAAAACTAGACGCTAACACAGGTGGAGTTATTAATATGTTTAGAGAAATCATAGCAGAAAACTTCCTAAATATGAGACAAAAGTTCAACATACCAGGAAGCAAGGCTACCGGAACACCAAACAACTGATGAAAAGAGAAGTTCACTAAGACATATTTATATTAAATTCACAGATGTCCTACAAGAACAGTAATGACAAAAAGAACAACCGGATTTTAAAAGCAGTCAGAGAAAAACAAAAAATACCATATAAAGGTAAACATATTAGGGTTATAGCAGACTTCTCAACACACACCTTAAAGGCTACAATAACTTAGAGTGCTGCGTTTCAGGCATTAAGAGAAAGTAACTTCCAGCTTATATTAACCTACCGAGTAAAGCTTTCTTTCAAAACAGATGGAGAAATAAGGACACTTCATAAAGAAAAAAAGCCCCAGCTCAAGAGCTTTATAACTATGAAACCAGCACTCCAGACAATACTCAGGAATAACCTAGACAGAAACAATGAAACTAATACAGCTAAAAACCCAGATGAAATTAAAACACCAAGGTGTTTGGATACATAACAACAAAATACATCAAGAAAAGAAAAACAAAGGATACATCAAAAGGCAAAGAAGGCAATGATAGTAAATAATCAACACAACTCAATAACATTATCCCTCAATATTAATGGCTTCAGTTCTCCAATTAAAAGACAGCGATTGGAAGACTGCTTCAGATTCCAACAGTCTATTGTTGTATTCAAGAAATTCATTTAATCAAAGGAGATATAGACTAAAAATTCAAGAGTGGAAAACATTACTTCATGCACTAGGACTCTGAAACAAGCAAGTATAGTAATTTTAATCTCAGAAAATAAAAACAAAGAGAATAACAAAAAAATAGGTAGAAGAAAACAAAGAGATAGATCTCTTACAAATGGGAAGGGGTCCAAGAGACTGTGGTTAAGGGGTGAGGAGGAGTGAAAGGAAAAATAAAGTAGAATAAAGATCTGCCATTGATGAAACCTAGTAATCTCAAGGAATGTAAATACTGTGTGCCGTAGACATGCTACAATATTTACATTTTCATTCTAATATCAATAAGAATGAAAATGGCAAAAGAGGAATTCAAGCATGAGGGTGGAAGGGGGAGGGGAAAACAAGGGGATCAAAAAACAAGTTATATTATGTATAGATACTCACTCCCCAAGATGATTGTAAACTGCATGTACTTCAAACATGTACTTATAAAAAAGAAAGTCTAGAGGTATCAAAATATTAAATTTCAAATTATATTGCAAAGCTATAATAACAAAAACAACACAGCATTGGTACAAAAATAGATACCTAGACTAATGAAACAGAACAGAGGAAAAAGAAAGAAAGCCATGCAACTACAACTATCTGATTCTTGAAAAGGAGCCAAAAACATATGCTGGAGAGAAGAGACCTTGTTTAACAAATGGTGCTGGTAAAACTGGTCATCTACATGTAGAAGACTGCAACTAGATCTGTATATCTCACTCTGCACAAAAGTAAATTTAAAATGGATGAAAAATCTAGGTACAAGTTCTAAAACTTTAACACTGATAGAAGAAAACATAAGGGAAACTGTTATGGTTTGTGTCTGGATGTCCCCCCAAAGTCTCATGCAGTCATGGGGCAGGCTTCTAGAGTTTTTGATTGACACATAGTCCCATGTTGGTATTATGGGTGTGAGTGCTACAACTGCCCTGGAACAAATAGTTTGCGTACAGTATAAGGGAGGAAAAGAGGCTGCTTGCTGCTGCCCCTTGCTTTTGCTCTTGTTGTTTTTGCTGCTTTCTGCTGCTATGAACTGTTGCCTTGTGCCATGTGCCACTCTCCCTTGGAGCCAGCTGAGTATGGACTGAAACCTCCACAGACTGTGAGCTAAATAAACCTTTCCTTCCTTAATTCTGAGTGTCAGGTATTTTGTTGCAGCAATGACAGAAAAGTAATCAAGACAGAAACACTTCAGGCATAGACACAGGTACCTTCCCAAATAGGATTTATGTAGTAAACAGAGATAAAAACCTCATTTAAACCAGAGATACAGACATAGAAATGAGACTGGTGATAAGATTAAAACAGAATTGCTTAAGAATTGCTTCTTAAATACATTTAAGAATTAGTTGAGAGTGAGAAAGGTTTTTACTACTGGAAATATAAACAATAACCATCATTCTCATTATGAAATATTCTATCTATCATCTATCTATCCCCTATTTATCTATCTATCACCAATCCATCTCTCATCCATATTATCGGTATGAAGGCATCACAGAACTTCAAAGCCAGTGGAACAATGAAAATCAGTAATTAATCATACCAAAATCCCAAAATGAGGGGAAGCCCACAGAGAGAACCATTACTTTTGCTATTGCCTTTTCTCTTGTGGTATTTATGAATTTGAAAATGGTATCTTAAGATTGAAAAGCTCAGCAGAGATAACTAGCTAAGAAGATGGACAGACCTTTGGTAACTTTGTGGAGTAAGTAGACAAAAACTGCAGTCCATTAAACATGAGGTACTTTGGTCAACACTGCAAAATTCCAATTGCAATCTGAAGGGTTACTCCAGGAGTAAGTGTGAATCAGAAGTGTATGAGCTCTTGCAGAAACCAAATACAAAGGATATTCATAAAGTTCTGAAAAATAATTACAGCCCAAGAACTATTTACCCTTTCCAGCTATAAATCAAAGAAGAGGTTAAATAGGAAATATTTTTAGGTATCTTAGGTCTCAAAATATTTACCTACCTGCACCTTTTCTAGTGAGAGATGTGTTTCTCCAAAATGAGAACCATAAGATTAGGAAACAGAGATGCATATAGTATTGAACTGCAATCCTGGATCATAATAAAGAGCAGTCCTGGAGGGCACAAAGCAACAAAAGTAACCTGTTTGGGTTGGGAGAAGTTAGAAGTTTCTGGACATATTTACTCAAGAAGATAAAATTAGTATCTGGCATGTCTGAATTTGTTGAGAGCAGTTTTGGCAACTGATTAAGAGTATGAATTAGTAGTAAGGCCTAGACAACTAAATTGTTTCAGTTATATGAAAATATATATATATATACACACACACACATACTGTATTAAAGAAAAAAAAGGAATTGTAATTCAGTGAGGACAATGTATCTAAAAGCGTACCCTGACTTTCCTCTTACATGTTTTATATGTTCCCATTAGTCTGGTTTTCAATTAGTATATATGATAATTAACTTTATAAGGTCTTATAAGATGAATAAATGAATCTGATGCAGGAAAAATAAATGAGGGATTGAGGGAAAGAGAGGACTTGAAATGTGTTATGTACATGAACCAATTCCTTAAACTGAATGTAATCATTATGTACCGGAGACATGTACTAATTAAAATCTTAAAAACAAGGCAACAAAATCCAGACCAAACAGTTTGGCAAGAAGAAGAAATAGCACAGGTCTCTTTGCTTCCAGCCAGGATGGCACCTTGCTCCACAATGCGCTGTCCACCATAAAGCTCTGACTTGTCAAAAGCTCAGAAGCAATGGGACAAATCAAGCAGGATAAAATTGCCAGCCAAAATAAAACTTTTTCGTACAAGTTGATTATCTCAGGTGTTGTTTACAATGACAGAAATGTGACTAATGAGAGTGCCCGCGCCAGGGAGACTTTCCCAGAGAGCCAGACCAGCTCCGGGGAGCTACGGGAGCAGCTTTTCCTGAGGTACACAGTGCTCTGCCCGGCCACACTCTCCAGGTAAAGAGCCTGGCCCTGGGCGGCATTAGAGCGACTGAGCCTATGAGACTTTCCCACAGAGAGTGAGATCAGCTTGGCCGAGCTACGGGAGCAGCTTTTCCCGAGACACTCTAGCCGGGTGAATAAACTCCACCAGAGTGGCAGCACCTTCAAGACTTTCCTAACGTTTCCCACAGAGCGGGAGCCCAGCTTCACGGTGGCGACAGTAGAGCAGGCTTTGCAGTGGACCTTTGATGGGTAAGGCCTATGCTGGTGCTCTGCCTGGCAAGACAACTTTCCCCCACCATCGAAGGTAGGCTCTGAGCCAGACACCTCAGCAATCGTCTGGGGTCCCTGGGCCCAGTGCTTCACAGTCAGCTAACATCTGGGGACAAGTTTGATATCCAGGTAAACTAGGGTTGCTAGAGTCATCTGTGAGCTGTCAGGGTAGTGTGTAGCTCAACACTTTTCATCTGACATCCAAAATGACAAGACAGAGGATCAAAACGCAGCCACAGAACTTAATCCCACCCAGAACAAGTCCAGGAAACAATGATATAGGAGAACTAGGAAGCCACATACATGCAATTTCTGAAACGATTACATCTGAAGTAAAGAAACAACTCCATCAGGCCATAGAAGAGATTAAAGCAGAACTAATCTCTCAGGCAAAAGATGAAGTGAAAATAATAATGGAAGAAATGTTCTGCACATATAGAGAAGAACCAGATAAAAGAATAGCAGAACATAGGAAACAAATGGAAAAGTTACATGAACAATTTAGGGATGAATTAGAATGCAAGTGTTATGGTTCTAATATAAGCATGACTTTGTATCTGGAAACTGGTTTAAAGAAATGTGTCTGGTGGCCGAGTTGACAAGGGGTAGAATGTTATGGTTGATACATTGTGACAACTTGGGGAGTCTAGAGGTTTTGCTGAGTGATTCAACAGGAAACCAGGGTGCTTACTTTGTACACATCCTGAGCCTGTGGAAGAGGAGGGCATGGACATTGTGTGAGAGCTACATGCCCCCTGGGTGGGAGTAACCTATTTACAAAGTAAGGGAGAAAAAAGAGGCTGCTTGCAGCCATTCCTTCCTTTTGCTGGTTGTTTTAGCTGTGCTCTGCTAACATGAACATTCGCCCTCTGCCATGTGCCACTCTGCCTCAGAACTAGCCAAATAAGGACTGAAACCTCCACAAACTGTAAGCTAAATAAACCTTTCCTTCCTTCATCTTGGGTGTTGGGTATTTTGTCTCAGCAACAAGAGAAAAGTAACCAAGACAGCAAGAAACAGACTCAAAGAGATTGCCAGGAATTGAAAACTTCCATTGAAAGCTTAAAAAACCACTTCAATGAAGCAGAAGATAGAGTTTCAGATCTTGAAGACAGTATGGCAGCTAGCAACCGTGAAAGGAAGGATCTCTTAAAGTCATCAAGGATCCAGGAAAAATCAATCCAACAGCTCCAAGATGAGGCAAAAAGAAATAATATCTGAGTAATAGGAATCAAAGAACCAGCAGGAGGCAACACAAATGATATAAAAAGAATATTTGCAGAAATAATAGCAGAAAATTTCCCAAACACGGTAAGAGATACTGAAGGGCAGTTAAATGAAGCATATAGAACTGCAAAGAGCCATAACCCAAATAAAGCCCCACCCAGACATGTAATAGTTAAGATCCCATACATCCTGCAAAAGAAAACAATATTAAAAGCTGCTAGAGAAAAGAAACAGATCACCACCTATAAAGGAAAGCCCATCAGAATCACAGCAGATTTCTCAACAGAAACCATGAAATCAAGAAGAGCTTGGAGCAAGGTATTACAGATTCTGAAACAAAACAGCTTCCAACCCAGACTGATATATCCTGCAAAACTATCATTCAAATTCAGTAGAGAAATAAAATATTTCCACAACAAAGAACAACTGAAGAACTTCATGACTGCCAAACCAACATTACAAAAAGCACTAAATGAAATTCTTGACAGAGAAAAAAAAGACCACAATCTCAAGAACAACAATAGAAAGGAAGCTTTAAGCGGAACAAGCAAGTAAACAGATAGCAAAAATAAGAAAGCAACAACAAGTAAATAGCATGACAAGAATAAGCCAACATATAACAGTTATAACCATTAATGTAAATGGCCTCAATTCACCAGTCAAAAGAAACAGACTGGCAGAGTGGATTAAGAAACAAAATCCAATGATATGCTGTATACAGGAAACACATTTTACTCAAAAAGAAATCCACAGACTGAAAGTTAAAGGAAGGAAAACAATTCTTCATGCAACAGGTTCCCAGAAAAAAAGCAGGGGTAGCTCTTATGTTTGCAGATAATGTAAACTTCAATCCAAAAACAATCAAAACAGGTAAAGAAGGCCACTACATACTAGTTAGAGGAAAGCTGCAACAGGAAGAGATAACAATCCTAAACATTTATGCACCAAATATTGGAGCACCAAACTTTATAAGTCAAATCTTAACAGACATGAAAAACCAAATAATTAATAACATTATTGTAATAGGGGAGCTAAACACCTCTTTGACACAAAGAGACAGGTCCACTGGACAAAAACTCTGCAAAGAAATAACAGACCTGAACCAAAGGTGTGAACAAATGGACTTAGTAGATGTATAAAGAGTTTTCCATCCCACAACATCAGAATACACATTTTTCTCAGCTGGACATGGGTCTTTCTTTAAAATAGACCACATTCTACCCATAGAGCATACCTACTTAAATGCAAAAGAATTGAAATCATCCCATGCATATTATCTGACCACAGTGCAATGAGATTGGAAATTAATGACAAAGGGAACTCCAAAAACCCCATAAACACTTGGAAATTAGATAACAACCTCCAGAATAAACAATGGGTCACATAAGAAATTACAAAATACCTACAAATACATGAAAATGCAAATACAACCTACCAGAATCTGTGGGATGCAATGAAAGCAGTCCTCAGAAGGAAATTTATAGCAATGAACTCACATATAAAGAAAACAGAAAGAGAGCAAATAAATAGCCTAATGATACACCTCAAACTTCTAGAAAAAGAAGAAAAAGACAAACTAAAAGCCCAAAGAAGGAAGGAGGTTATAAAATTCAGGGCAGAAATTAATGCAATTGAGATGAAGGAAACACTACAAAAAATAAATGTATCAAAGAGTTGGTTCTTTGAAAGAATAAATAAAATTTGATAAACTCCTAGCCAACCTTATCAAAAAAAGAAAGGAACAAATCCAAATTCATGCAATAAGGAATGAAAAGGATGGAATCACTACAGATCCTACAGAAATTCAAAAGATCATTAATACCTACTTTGAAAATCTTTACTACATAGGACAGAAAACTCAGAAGAAATGGACAGATTCCTAGAAATGTACGAATTACCAAAATTGAATCAGGAAGATAAAAAGTCCTGAACAACCCAATATCAATTAATGAGATTGAAAATGTTATTAAAAACTTACAGGCAAAGAAAAGCCCAGGCCCTGATGGATTCACAGCAGAATTTTACGAGAAATTCAGAGAAGATTTAATGCCAACACTCCTCAAACTCTTCAATGAAATTGAAAAGAAAGCAGTTCTCCCTAACTCATTTCTGGAAGAAGTATTACACTGATACCAAAACCAGAGAAGGACCCAACTATGAAAGAGAACTATAGGCCAATCTCCCTAATGAACACAGGTGCAAAGATACTCAATAAAATATTAGCAAACAGAATGCAGCGAATCATAAGGAAAATTATACACCATGGCCAGGTTGGATTTATTCCAGGAATGCAGGGATGGTTCAATATTCGCAAATCAATTAATGTAATACATCATATCAATAGAGTCAAAGGCAAAAACTACATGATCATCTCAATAGATGCAGAAAAAGCTTTTGATAAAGTCCAACATGCATTCATGTTAAAAACCCTACAAAAAATAAGGAGGGATGGCCTTTACCTCTATCTGATCAAAGCCATCTATGACAAACCAACAGCCAACATCATACTAAATTGACAAAATCTGAAAGCTTTCACTTTAAACTCAGGAACAAGACAAGGATGTCCACTGTCACCACTCCTATTCAACATAGTTCTGGAGGTATTAGCCAGAACAATTAGACAAGATAGAGAAATAAAAGTAAGAAGGATAGGAAAGGAAGAAGTAAAACCATCACTATTTGCAGATGACATGATACTTTACATGGTAGATCCCAAAAAGTCCACAAGAAGACTCCTTCAATTAATAGACAAATTCAGCAGAGTAGCTGGATACAAAGTCAACACCCAAAAATCAGTAGCATTCCTATACACAAACAACAAACAGTCTGAGAGAGAAATTAAGGAAACAATACCTTTTACAATAGCATCCAAGAAATTGCAATATTTAGGAATCAATCTAACAAAGGATGTAAAAGATTATTCAATGAAAGAGATCGATGAGGATTTCAGTAAATGGAAAATCATTCCCTGCTCATGGTTAGTAAGAACCAACATTGTGAAAATGACCATACTACCAAAATTGTTATACAGATTTATTGCAATTCCCATTAAACTACCATTAGCATACATCACAGATCTAGAGAAAACATGCCTTAAATTCATCTGGAACCAGAAGAGACTCAGTATAGCAAAAGGAATCCTGGGCAACAAGGACAAGTCAGGTGGAATCACAATCCCTGACCTGAAGTTATACTACAAAGCTACTGTAATAAAATCAACCTGGTACTGGCTAAAAAACAGACCTGAGGATCAATGGACTGGACTGGGAGATGCAGCCATAACCACAAACAAACTCAGCCACTCTATATTTGACAAAGGGACCAAAGAAACTCACTAGAAGAAAGATGGCCTGTTTAACAAATGGTGCTGGAAAAATTGGCTTACCTCTTGCCAAAGACTGAAATACACCCAAGTCTATCACCATGCACCAAACTCAAGTCAAAATGGATCAGAGATCTCAATATTAAAACAGAAACTCTAAATCTATTGGAAGAGAAAGTAGGTAAAAATCTTGAAGACATAGGAGTAGGCAGAGAGTTCATGAACTAAAATCAAACTGCAAGGGAAACACTTCAGAGAATCAATAACTGGGACCTTACCTTACTGAAAAGTTTTTGCACAGCTAAAGAAATCACCAGCAAAGTGAAAAGAAAACCCACAAATTGGGAAAAAATCCTAGTTGACTGTCCCTCAGACAAAGGTCTTCTATCTAGAACATACCAAGAGTTAAAAAACATGAACCTGTCCAAAATCAAAGACCCAATTCAGAAATGGGCATCTGAGATGAATACACACTTCTCAGATAAAGAAATACAAATGGCAAATAAATATATTAGAAAATGTTCTACATCTTTAGTCATTCGAGAAATGCAAATAAAAACAACATTAAGATTTCATTTCACCCCAGTAAGATTGCCCAGCATTAAGAAATCATCCAATGACAAATGCTGGTGAGGCTGCAGATAAATAGGAACTCTTCTGCACTGTTGATGGGAATTCAGACTGGTGAAACCACTGTGGAGATTGGTTTGGGGATTCCTTAGCAAACTTGGTCGACAGGTACCATTGAAACCAGCTATTCCCCTTCTGGGTGTTTTCCCAGAAGATCTGAAAGCATCATATCACTGCGATATATGTGCACCCATGTTTAAAGCAGCACAATTTGTAATAGCTAAACTGTGGAGGCAACCCAAATGTCCATCCACAGAGGACTGGATTTTAAAAATGTGGCATTTTTATATAATGGAATATTACTCAGCTATGAAGAGGGGCAGATTTGGGGATTTTGTAGGGAAATGGTCACAACTGGACACCATACTCATAAGTGAAATAAATCAAAGTTTCATGTGCAGGCAATGTATTGTATCACTGGTGTAGGAATCTGAAGGTGGGAATATAGATTTGGAGGTATGAAGGGAATCTGCTGAAAAGTAAGGAGCAAATGGGATGAGGAGAGGACAAAAAGGAAGAAAGGGACAAACATATATGTACATATGTATATGCAGGATGGCTAATATGGTGCCACTGTTGACCTGTGTTGCTTTATGGTAAGGAACAGTTCATGATTGTTTGATCAAGATTGTATGTCTATATGTGATTTCAGGAGCATACACTTTGAAGTTATCAATGTGTAGTGCAGCAACCATTGGTGATTCCTTGTTGATTTGTCTATAATTCAATTTTGATTGTACTGTTCTTTTGCTACTTTGTGTCTTTTTGTTAATGTTTTCCTTTTTTTGTTGTTTTCTTTGTTTTTTATACTTTTAAAAATTAAAAAAAGAAAAAGAAATAGTACCAAAAAAATGCTGCAAAATAAATACTTATGGCTGAGTGTGGTGGCCCATACTTATAATCCTAGCACTGGGAGCCAAGCCAGAGGATCTCTGTGAGGCCAGCCTGGGACACACAGTGAGCCGGAGGTCAGCCTAATCCACACAGCAAGACCCTGTCTCAAATAAATGCATATATACATACATACTTAGTTCATCTATCAATGGAGTTTATGTGATCCTAATAATGCAAAAGCTGAATAATGGTTCAGCCAAGTTAAAATAAAGGTGACTATGGATAATTTGGTTTGGAGGACAGAAAAATATATGTAAAAATAATAAATCAACAATTTTCAGAGAAGGAAATCAGAGATAATATCCAAAATTTTAAAAAGTCAAAAGTAGCGATATGAACACATCACTTACAGAAGTGGAGATTAAAAATCAAGATAAGCAACAACAAAGATAAAAGCGGTTGTGTTCAGGGAGGAGCACAAGAACATGCCTGCTTTTTCTTTCAGCAACTGTGAAAATGTTTTAGATTTTTTAATGATACAAATTCTTGTTTGACAGAAATTTAAAAAGAAAGTAGTTTGAGTTTTAAAAATAGCTAAGCACACAACTAAATAAGTTAGAAAATTAAGTTATATAAGTACACAGAACATATATGTGTTATATAATTATTTATGCTTTGTTTAAATTTATATATTTGAACTATGAATATATTCTACATGTCTCTTTAATTTTTCTAACAGTAAAACTTAAATGTTGTTGTCCACTAGTGCATAAAGTTCTACTGTGTTCTTTTTTAAGAGCTGCGTAGCATTCCCTTGCAGAAATTTGCTAAATTTTATGTATTTATTTATATTTTTTTACATAATATAGCTAGATAGTAATAAATAAAATATAAAAAGCATTCTTACTTCTATGAAAAATACTAGTTATATTGTGTTGGACTTTTCTTTCCTTTTTTTGCTCTGACTATGCTGAAATAAAAATTTTTGTACAACTTTATTTATACAGTGTGCAAGTATAACAGAAAGTTAAATTATTAAACATGGAATAGCTAAGTTAAAATTCCCAAACTTTCCTCTAAGGAGTTTGCATTGATTTACAATCTCACTGATAATTGTGAGAATATTTACTTTCAACCATACTGAATACTTAAAATTTTGATTTGATTAATAAGACATAGTACCTTGCTGTCATTTCAGTGCACATTTTCATACATACAACTAAGGTTGCACCAACTATCACAAATAAATTTCCTCCTGTTGTTTACTACTATTTTTATGATTTCATATTTTATGTCCAAAAATTTGATTCAAGTAATTCATTCTGTTGTAATAAATAAGGAGGTGATTGAGTTTTATTTTCTTGCAAATTGCTAGTCAGTTACCACAACATAATTGAGGGAGTAATTTATCATTTTTGCACTGAATAGTAAGGACATGCTTCATAAATTAAATCCCCATATGTGCTAGGATCTATTTCTGAACTCTCTTATTTATGTGCCAGTACTAGAGTGTTTTAACTATTGTGAATTCATCATATGTGTACTATTTGGTGTGCGGTTTTCTTATATTATTCTTTTGGAGATTTCCTATGGCTATTTTCAAATATTTATATTTTATCTGAAATTTAAAATGTCTGTCATAAAGAAAAATCATTTCGCTTTTTATTGACCCTTTATTGACATGATAGATTAATTCAGAAAGGATTAACATTTTTATCATGTATGGTCTTTTTAAGAGAGAACACAGTAAACATTTAGGAAAGTCTTCTACATCTCATCAAAACTTGAAATGTTTTCTTCATATGAGACATTAATCAAATTTGTGTTTATTTCTTGTTTTTTGAAATAATGCACTTTCCATCAGTATTTAGAACTTGCTTATCCATTTAAACTTTTTTGTTGTTGTTTCATTTTATAACTAGGAACCTTTTCTAATTCTCTCTTTTCCACAAATTTCCTTCAGTTAATCCAGTTTAAAAAATATATCACATACTCAAGATAATAATTTGCCCCCTCTTTTCTAAATGTTATCCATATTATTCTTTTCTTGTTCAGTTGACTTAAATCTAAATTTCTAGAGCAATACTAAATGGGATTGGTGGGATCATATTTTCCTTGTTTCCTACTCTCGCAGAACTACTTCCAGTGAACTAAGTATAACAATCATTATGATTGGCATCCAAAATGCCCCACCCCAACAAGGCTCACTGAATTGAAGGTTTGATTGCTGACGGGCTTAGGGAAGTCACTGGACCATAATAAATTTGATGATATTACTGGAAAGTGATGGAAACAGGAGGTTGAGCTTTGGCTACATCTGGTCCATGGCCCCTTCTCTCTGACATTCTTAACATCTTTGTTTCCCAGTTTTGCTCCACCCTGCCCTTCTGCCTCAGCTCAGGCCCACAGCAATGGGACCAGATGACCAACGACTGAAGCATCTGAGACTGTGGTCCAAAATAAATCCTTCCTCCTTTAAGTTGCTTTTCTCAAGTATTTGGTAACAAAGATACAAAACTGACTAGCATGGATATAAGTGAACCACAGTGCTGTACATATAAAATTACAAAAAGAAAGTTTATATTAATTTTATTGTAATAAGACATTTTGAATCCAAAATGTACATTTTGTTTTTAAAGTCATTTGGCCTGTCAACACCTTTCCTTTTGTTTTCATCTACTAATGTAGATAAAGCCAGCCATGTTCTCCAGTACCAGTGTATCCTTCTATTGTGGTACATTTGACTTTTCTCATGCTGTTAATCTGTACTTGCAAGAAACCAAGTGTGTGATATTTTGTGCTTTTCACAGTGACATTCTGGATAGATTTATATTTTCTATTTTTGTGTCATCATCATTAGGGTCTATTGTCAAAATTATGTTAATTTTACAATTAACAGTTTGGGAGAGTTATTTGTCTCTTTATGGCTTAAGATAGTTTGCATGGTGTTGGAATTTTCTTTGTCTTATTTGATTGCATTGAGCTTTGAAATCATTTTAGTCATATAATTCATTGGAGTTAGATTTTGGAAATTTATGTTTTCATAAAAAATCATTCCACCCCACCACCTTATTTATGTGCACAGTACCAATGAAAGTATATGCCATATGTCTTGAAGATTGTCTGCTGTCCTTCTTTCTAAGTTGTACTGGCTCCTGGTTACCTAACTGTTACATAACTTCATCTTCTATAGAATAATTTCTATAACTTCTTATTCTATAGAATAATTCTTTCTAAGATACTGGCTTCTAGACGTACTTTCAAATGCAGTAAAGACTAAGATGATATAACAGAAGACCCTGAAGTACACTGTATTTGAGTCTAAGTAGAAATGTAGTTCTCTTTCACACGGAAGTCCGGCTGATCCACTGTAAGGCTGAAGTGGGATCATAGCTAGGTCTGCATTCCAGAATGGGGAAGGAGGCAAGAGGAAAGCTCAAGCCTACACGTTCACAATAAAATAAGAAAAATGGAAGGAGCAGTCATCCTTTCTGCTTATACCCATAGTAAAAGCCTAATCATGGTACACAGAGCCATAGGAAGACTGGAAAATACGATCTCTGCAAAACCATCATGTACCCTTTTGCTGTGAAAGAATGCAAAGCTAGATTTGGGAGGAAACTCAGAGCCTGAAACAGACATATGTATTCACCTCTGTTTTGTTCCAAGTAGTCATATCATTTTGCTTTCTTTAAGTTTTGTCCTTGTTATTATTTTACTAACTTCTGAAATTGATTTCCACTTGTAGAATTAGGATTACTTAAAATGTACTCTGTTTTAAACATTTACGGTGGGATAGCATAGCACCACAGCCATGGAACTTAAATATGGAAATATGATTTGCTCCGCACAACAAAATGTGCATGGAAGTGATGCTCTACTCTTTGTTGAGGAGGGTAGAGTTTAAAACCAGTGCACACTTCCACACTATAGGAGCACTCTACAGTGGCCTCCAGTCTCCTGCCCTGAGTTACAGTGCACAGCAGGAAGAAAGAGCAAGAGACAAAATAGGGGTGCAGCAGGGACCTGGGATGAGCAGTTGTTCAGATGGAACAGAAGGCCATGAGGTGCTCAGAACCTTGGTACTTATCCATTGAGGAAAACGGTGAGGGGATTGCAGCTGGGTGTGCTAGACAAGTAGCAAGGCTGCAAGGTTTGTAACAGAGAGCAAAGCACTCTTATGGAAGGGAAAGGAACAGCCAGATTTAGGTTAAAATAACCAGGAACCTGCTTTGTAGTCCATTCTGTGAATGAATTTTCCTCTGAAGCCATGCGGGCTGCAGGGGAGGTGTTATCTCATGGTTTAGCACCATGGTATCAAGCTTGTCTACCTGAGCTTAACCATGGCCATCGATGACAAACAATTCTAGTCCTCCATCAGTTTCCTGCTTTCATGAAGAGACAAACACAGCCTTAGTCAGATTCAATAATTAAACTGAAAGTCAATTTAGGCAAGTCACCTCTCTACAGCCTGTACTGATTGCAAGTAGGCACAGTCACACGTGGGACTGGGGGAGGGTGACAGGGTGGTCCTCTGCACCACACATCCTCGTCCTTCCTCCATGGTCATCGTGCAAGCCTACAGTAGCCTGGGAAACTGTAAGTGAGCAAGGCAAAATATAACCTAGAGAAGAAACAAACTTTTCTCTTTAGTCATTCATATTCATTGTTATTATCTATTATAGATAAGAGCCTATTGTATCTCGATGGATACAAATGCTACATGCATTTAATTTTAAGTTTTTATATCTAAAATAGGTACTAAAGCCATTGCTGTATACTAGTTGCAAAGGCTCCAAATGTGAATATATGCATATTCTCTGATTTGTACTATAGAGTTGGCTCTATTAGCTATATATTTATATTATTTAGACAAGTTTAATTTCATTTACTTTATTAAAATTTGTATGTGCTCTTATACTTTTAAAATTTTTTCATTATTAAGCAGTTTCAAATTTACAAAAAGTTAAAATGGTTCAGTGTCCCTATACACCCTTCAACCATATTCTCCAACTAATATTTCTGAACCTTGGAAAAGAAGTTTTACACATGATGAAGAATTATTTCTTAATCTTCAGATTGTATTTTCTGAAACTTCTCTCACAAGTCTACAATGTAACAGCAAAATGAGGAAGTTAATACTTGTCCACAGACCTCACTCACATGTGCTAATGTCTTAATGTCCTTTATATGCTCTGCTTCCAATCCAAGCTTGTGTCTAGTTGCAATGATCTTGTCTTGATCAGTTGCTAAGTTTTCCCTTGGTTTCACGATTTCATGAGGGTATTTTAAAGAGCAGAAATCAGTCCCTTTGTTTCCCCACATTTCTTTAGGATTTCAGTGTTTTTGTGAGAAACATCATAGAAATGATGCTATATTCATATTAGTGCATTATACCAGAAGTCTTATAATGCCAATTAGTCCCCTTACTGATGATGTTAAATTTTATCATGTGTTGAACATGATATGTAACAGGCTAATTAATCTGTATATAAAAAGGTAATTAATAAGACAGTTATAATTATTGATTAATAAATGATTACTAAGCATTCATGGAGGGAGCTTTAATACTATGCTGATATTCTGTTCCTTATCAAAGTTTTCACCTGGCAGTTTTAGAATCCACTGATGGCTCTCAGCTGAATCTATTATAACTGTGATGATTACCAATTTTTAAACTTCACTATCACTTCTACATCTATTAGCTGATATTCTACTGTATGGTAAGCTTTCTTCTTCCATAAAATTATAAACTAATTAATTAATATTACAGATTTATAGACTTCTGGTTTTTCAGTAGGATAATAATCTACCAATTCAGTCAGTAATTTAATAATTCAATGGATATTTAATTATCATTCAATAATATCCAATATAACAAATCAAATGAAGGTAATTCATTTTGCTTTACTCACCGTAATGTACAAATGATCCAAAGCTTGGCCAGGGAGGTGCTCTGCAGCCTGGGTCCTATGTCACTTTGAACTTTGTTTGGAAACTTTCTTACTTTACAATACAAAAAGATATTCCAGGATGATTTGTATTTACTCTGTCTTAACCTTGAAGCTGGCCATTTATCTAAGAAACCCATGCAAGTGACAGCGCATTGGACTTCTGTCTAAGAAACGCTTTTTTGTGTTGTGCAGAATGGCATTGAGAAAGCAAGATCTGGGATTTGGGTGTATTTGTTGCTAAGGGATGTCACTATTTCTAGACATCCAGTTTAAAAAGCTGGAGGGGTGGAGGGGAGGGAGAGAGAGAGAGAGAGAGAGAGAGAGAGAGAGAGAGAGAGAGAGAGAGAGAGAGAGAGAGAGAATTTATAGCTATATTGATAGCTGGACAGATAAGTGGTAGGTAATTAAAAGCCATGAGTTAATAACAATACTTCAACTAGAACCTAACACAATTTATTTCTAGGTTTCCCCTTCCTCAGATTTATAAAAAACTATTGAGATTTTCTATTTAAAGAATCATATCTGTGTACTGGGACAGCTTTTTCTTGCCTTTGCATTTGATATGCTTTAATGTCTTTTCACTGCTTTGCTGCATTAGCTAAAGCTAAGTGGGAATGGTGAGAGTGAGCTTCAGTGTGTTATTCCTGGTCTAGGTTGGAAGTATTTCACCACTGAGTTTAACGTTGGCTGTAAATTTTGGACAGATGCCTTTTTTCAGGTGAAAGAATTTTCCTTCTATTTCTAATTTTCTGAGAATTTATCCTAAATAGATGTTAATCTTTTGCCAAGTACTTTTACTGTACTAATTGATAAGATCATGTATCTTCCTAATTAGGTCATTAATATGATGGATTGCTTTAACTAATTTTCAAGTGCTGAAACACCTTCTTATTTGCTAGAGAAACTCCACTTGGTCATGTTTTCTGTATTTTATTTGCTAATATATTGTCTAAGATTTTTGTGTCTATGTGCATGAGAAATGTTGATTTGAAGATTTCTTTCTTGTTTACCCCCTTTTCTTTCTTGTATTGTATGGACTCAGTGTCAAGGAAATTCTTGACCATAAAATGAGTTAGGAAACATTCCTGATTTTTCTGGCATCTGGAAAAGCCTGTGTAGAAATGATATTTGTTTTCTGTAAATGTTTTATAGAATTCACTATAGGTATTTTATAGAATTATAAAATATAAATATTTTATAGAATTCATCAACTTGGCCTGGATATTTGTTATTATGAAAGACTTTAAATTATAAATTCAATTATTTAATTTTATATGTTCAGTTGGTTCTGCTTTTTGTTTTTTTGAGGCAGAGTCTTGTTATATAATTCAGGCTAGCCATCAACTCACTATGTAGCCCTGGCCTGTCACAAATTCATGGCAATCTTCCTGCCTCAGTATCTTGGGTGGTGGGATTATAGCTATGTCCCACCATGCCTGGCCAACTCTTTAATATTTGTAATACTAAATTATCCATTTCACCTTAGATAAGTTTGTGTTTTACAAGGAATTGGCCAATTTCATTCATCTTGTTAAACTATGGACCCAGTTGTTCATAATGTTTCTTACTATTCATTTAGAGTAACTGTGGGGATCTATTGTTATAGGCTTTTGCTCATTCCCAATATTGATCATTTATGCATTTTCTTTTTTCTTTGTCAGTCTTGCAAGAGATTTACCAATTTTGTTGATAGTTTCAAACACCCAGCGTTAGTTTCATTGAGTTTTCTTTGTTCTTTTTTGCTTTGTTTTGTTTTCAACATCATTGTTTTCTGTTATCATTATTGTGTCTTCACTTCTGCTTTACTTTTTGAGTCTAGTTTTGTAAAGTAGACACCTAGATTTTCTTTATTGAAAACATTTCTGCTTGTCAAAAGTAAGCTTTTAATGTTGCAAATTTCCCCTTATATACTGCAGTCACTGTACCCCATGAACTTTTGATATTTTGTGTTTTGCAAAATTTGCATTGAGTTCACATTTTCTAATTTTTATTTTTTTACTTTAATTTAATTAAGTTAATTTGTACAATTTAGGTACACACAATGATCACATTCATCAAAGGGAATTTGTACCTATATACAATATACCTTGATTTATCTTTTTTCTACTGATTCACTTCCTTTGCCTTCAATCTCTCTTCCCTTCTAGATTTACAAAGCTTTGTTTGCAATTTGTCCTTGTTTTCTCACTTTTTTCTCTTCTCTTTCTTCCTTTCACCATCCCTCCTCCCAATTTCCCCTTTCCTTTTGAATACTTTTCTCCTATTTCACCACATTTATCATACAATTGGGTAATCTCCACTTTTAGTTCTCACACTAGTGAGACAATGCAATATTTACAAGTTTGTCAAATTTGTTTCACTTGAGTATGGTTTCAAGGTCCATCTATTTAGCAATAAATGCCTCAAGTTTATCCTTCTTTATGGCTGAGTAGTACTCCATTAAATAAAAGAACACATCTTTTTTTACCCACTCATCAGTTGATGGGCATATGGGTTGTTTCCAAGATTTAACCATTATAACCTGCAGCTATAAACATGGGTGCACATATATTGCTGTGGTATGGTGCTTTTAATTCTTTTGGGACGATACCAAGAAGGAGAACATCCAGGTCATGTGGGACCTCTAGTCCTAGTTTTATGAGGAATCCCCACACTGATTTCTCCAGTGGTTGCACCACTCTACATACCCACGAACAGTGGAGATGTGTTCCCTTTTCCCCATAGTCCTATCGGCATTTGTTATTTGTTGATTTTTTTTTTAATAATAACCATTCTTTCTGGAGCAAGATGGAATCTCAGTGCTGTTTTCATTTGCATCTCTCAAATCACCAATGATGTTGAACGTTCTTTCATGTTTTATTTGCCATTTGTATTTCTTTATCTGAGAAGTGTGTATTTTTCTCAGATGCCCATTTTCAGATTGGGACTTTGAATTTGAACGATCTGATATTTTTTTCAGTTCTTACATGTTCTAGATACTAGTCCTTTGTCTAAGAAGCAACTGGCTAAACTTTTTTCCCACTGTGTAGGTTGTGTTTTCATTCTGTTGCTTTCTTTTGCTGTGCTAAAGATTTTTAATAAGATGAGGTCCCAGTTGTTGGTTCTTTGTGGTAGTTCCTGTGTGATTACAGTTTTGTTCATAAAGTCTTTGCCATATGTCTTCCAGAGTTCCACCTATTCTATCTTCTAGCAGATTTAGTGTTTCTATTTTAATACTTAGATATTTGATCCATTTTGACTTTAGCTTAGTGCATGGTGGTAGACATGGGTCTAGTTTTAATCTTCAGTATGTGGAAGCTAGTTTTTACTGCACTGCTTTTTAAAGAGGCTATCTTTCTTCCAGTGAACATGTTTGGCACCTTTGTCAAATATAAGGTAGCTCAGTGTGTTTGGAGTTGTTTCTGCATCTTTTAATCTGTTCCATCAATCTTCTGGTCTAATTTTTTTGCCAGTACCATTTTTATCACAGTCGTTCTGTAGTATAATTTCAAATCAAGGATTTTTTGATGGCCTCTGTCTTGTATTTGTTGCCCAGAATTGCTTTTGCTATTCCAGGTTTCTTCTGGTTTTAAATGAATTTTAAGATTGTTTTCTCTAATCCTGTGAGGTATGTTAATCATGTTTATTTTAGTGTCTTAGTTACTTTTCTTTTGTTGCAGAGATAAAATACACAACGATCAAAATTAAGGAAGGAAAGGTTTATTTAGTTTGTGGAGGTTTCAGTCCATAATTGGCTGGCTCCAAGGCAGGGTGGCACATGGCACAGGGGCAATAGTTAAAGGTGGCAGAAGACAGCAAAAGCAGCAAGAGCAACAAGGGGGGAAACAAGCCTCTGTTCCTCCCTTATATTATGTGCCAGCTGTCTACTCTCTGTGCCTTTGTCTTCCACAAGCTCAGGATGTCTACAAAGTAAGGACCCTAGCCCCCTGCTGGGTCACTTGGTTAAACTTCTAAATTTCTCAGATTGATACAATGTATCAACCATTACAATTAGGATTGCATTAAATCTGTATAACAATGTTAGGAGTTGATCATTTTCACTGTTGGTCCTTCCTACCAAGGAGCAAGGGATATCTTTCCACTTTCTGATATCCTTTTTGGTCTTTTTTAAGAATACTATAGTTTTCAATGTAGACATCTTTTACTTCCTTTGTTAGATTGATTCCTAAGTATTTCATCTTTTATGCTGTTGTGGAAGGTGTGTTTCCTTAATTTTTCCCTCTGTGAGTTTGTTATGTGATACACAAATGCTATTGAGATTTGAATGTTGACTTTGTGTCCAGCTACGTGACTGAATTTGGTTAGTAAACCTATATGTGTTTGGTGGAATTTTAGGAGTCCTCTATGTAGAGCTCCTAATTGGAACTTCTAGGGACAAGATTAGAGACTGCAGGGATGCGTAGTCAATGGTCGTGTTGTTCCATGGACCACGTGCCCCTGCAATCTCTAATCTTGTCCCTAAAAGTTCCAATTAGTGCTCTGATGCAGGAAAAGGGAGGAGAGCAGAGGAGGGGAGAGGAGGGGAGGGGAGGGGAGGGGAGAAGAGAAGAGTGGCCACTTGTCGGGGAGGGAGCAGCGCACTCACTCCTGCAAGTGCTGGTGAAACCTTTTCCCAGGCTTCAGCCTCCTCCGCCTGCAGGAAGGCAAAGAGGCAAGGTCTACCCTATACGGCTTGATTTAGTCGCACTATTTTAGTCTATACATTTTTTTCCTCTTATTTTTTTAAACTTCCTACTATGGCAGCCCTGTTCCACCTGCAGTTGGGTAAAATGGCTAGATGGCCATTTTATTAAGTCTTACATCTGTTTCGTTTCATCGGCAAGTCTTTTATTTCATACTGACTTTGGCTTGAGTATTTGTGTCCCTTCCTTGCTTCCAGTTACCTGTGCTTTTAGCAGATTTTCTCTGAGTAGTTCTGAACGTGGCCCCTCTTCTGTTCAGCCATGCTTGGTTCCTCTGTTTTTTTTTTTTTTTCTTTTCCAGTTATGTAAATGTTATTTGCCCTTAGGTCCTTGAGGTTCTGTTTTTATTTTTTATTTAATTTTTTCCATTTTATTTTCTTTGTTCAGATTAGATAATTTCTACTTGTCTATCTTGAACTTTCCTGACACCTATCATCTCTGTTCCACTGCTAAATCCATTTTCTGAGGGTTTTGATTTTTTTTTTTAATCTTGGTTATTGTATTTTTCAGTTCTAAAGTTTTCCCTTTGGTCCTTTTATCTTGTAAGTTTTGTTGTGACTTTGTATTTGTTTCAAGAGCATTCATAATTGCTTGTTTGAGAGACTTTTAAAATATTACTTTTAAGTCTTGTCAGATAATTAAATATCTATATCATCTCATCATTGATGTATGTTGATTTCTTTTTACAATGTATGCTGAGTTGTGCAGCTCTTCATATACCATATGCATCCTGCATATTTGGAATATTACATTAGGGCACTCGTTGTCTTATTTAATCCTGTGCATGACATGGATACTTTTGCTTTTGCAGTCAATTGATCTTTTAGGTTTAAACCATGACCTCTAGGTAGCCATTTGTGGGCTCTAACTCCAATGTCAATTCAGATTTCAAAGGTATTTCAATACTACTTGCAGTATATTGTATATTTCAGTGCTACTCACATATACCTACACAGTGTTCGACTTAGGTAAGAAGGGATCTATTGTTCAGTTCTGGTCTTCAAAAGCATGTTGCACTAGTGGAGATCAGGTCCATACATGGATAGTTCATAATTTAACACTGGAGCTCATTAGAAATTCTGTGGGGCCTTCTCCCCAAGTTACTCCCTTCCATCCTCTGCCTACTACTTTCTGATTCCCTGGAGCACCTCTTTAAATTCCTCTGTCAAGAAATTGACCATTTCTCTCATTATATCACATTTGGGACCCAGAGAAAGGATGAGGAACAAGAAAAAAATTAATAGTGTTTGATTCCTTCTGGAAAAGGAGATCCCTTGAATGGAAAGAAATTTCACCCTTTCTCAGAGTTTTGACTCTCCCAAGATCTGGCTTTTCCTGCCATTGGACAGCAGTAAATATGGTGGGAGAAGAGAGAGAGAGAGAGAGAGAGAGAGAGAGAGAGAGAGAGAGAGAGAGAGAGAGAGAGAGAGCCACAGTGTCTCTGAGCATTAGGGAATCCCTTTCATTTTACTTTCGGATGTCTGTTTCATTCAGGCTATAGGAGAATGGAGTGTGAGAAGCGTAATAAATTCTTCACTGCTTCAAAAGTATTTTGAATTCAGATATTCTTCCCCAATCTGCCTGATACTATTTACTTTTCAAAATCTGCAGATTTAAAAAATTGTCTTGGATTCTGTACAGGTTTTGTAGTTCATATAATAAAAAGGAAAGGATATAATAATGTCCTCATGTCATCTCCCTCAAAGCCAAACCCCCTGTGTTTCGTTTACCTGATATGTCTTTGTTCATCTTTTTCTCCTAAATCTTTAGGGATATTTGAAAAACTGAGAAAGAATTTAACTGCAATAAAATATAGATCTATTAAGGAAATGATATTATGAGTTTTGATAGCTGTGTACATTCACGTATCACCAATCTAACCTAGACCCAGAACAGTTCCACAATGCCAAAGAGTTTATTTATTCATCTTTCTAGTTATTCTCCATCCCTGAAAAAGGTAGTCACTATTGTGTTTTTTATCACTAAAAAGTAGTTTTGCCTTTTCTAGAATGTAATGTAGACGGCATCATAAACTATGTATGATTTTTATGTGTAGTATTTCACGCTTTGTATACTTTTGTAATTTTCTTCTGTGTTATGGTTAATCTGTTAATATTGTTGAATAGATGTGTTTTTTAAAATAAAATCACAAAAACATATTAACAAACAGACACAAATTAGCATAAAAAATAGTACAATAACAACTGATCTACAGACAAGGTGACATGATCTCAACAGTGGTTATTGCTTTATCCATTGATATCTTCGAAGTGTAAATATATGAACCCATATACAGACATGCAAAATTGATCAGACCATTAATCCTCTCAACAACAGAAAAACACAAAAAACAAAAAAACCAAAGACAGAAAACAAAACAGGCAAACAACAACAACAACAACAACAAAAACCACCAATAGTTGCTGCTTTGCATATTGATATCTTCGAAGTGTGTGTTCAGGATAACACATATAGATATACAAGATTGATCAAATAACCTGTCATCAATTATTCCTTAGCATTAAGTGATATAATACAATAGTAGAATCATGTTAGCCCTTCTGCATATATGTATATTCATATATACATACATACATTTTTGTCTCTTTTCTCCTTTCCCTCGTCCCATCTGTTTTTGTTTTTGAACAGATTTCCTTCATGTCTCTTAGTTTATATTCCCACCCTCAGGTTTACACCAGTGATACAATACGTAGCCTGCTCATGTACTGCTGATTTATTTCACTTATGAGTATGGACTCCAGTTTTGACCACTTGCCTACAAAGTCCCCAAAACTGTCTTTCTTTATAGCTGAATAATATTCCATTATATAAAAATGCCACAATTTTTTAATCCAGTCTTCTGTGGATGGACACTTGGGTTGCTTCCACATTTTAGCTATTACAAATTGTGATGTCATAAACATGGGTGCACATATATCAGGGTGATATGATGTTTTCAGATCTTCTGGGAAAATACCCAGAAGAGGAATAGCTGGTTTGAATGGAACCTCTAGACCTAGTTTGCTGAGAAATCTCCAAACGGCTCTCCACAGTGGTTGTACCAGTCTGCATTCCCACAAGCACTGTAATAGAGTCCCTATTTCTCCGCAGCCTCGCCAGCATTGGATGACTTTTTCATACTGGCCAATCTTACTGGGGTGAGATGAAATATCGATGTTGTTTTTATTTGCATTTCTCGAATGACTAAGGATGTGGAACATTTTCTCATATATTTATTTGCCATTTGTATTTCTTTGTCTGAGAATTGTGTATTCATCTCAGATGCCCATTTCTGGATTGGGTCTTTCAATTTGGACAGGTACATGTTTTTTAATTCTTTGTATGTTCTAGATAGAAGACCTTTGTCTGA